>JAMXDD010000009.1:2228101-2327293 GCA_024733475.1 Syzygium grande | reverse complement strand
TTCCACGTGTCGATGTTGGAGAAAAGCATGAACCAATTCGAGGTCAAGGTAGTTTGGGAGCACCACTTTATTGGGCAAACCCGAAAGCGAGAAATGATGCTACACCAATACCCCCCATTTGTTTGAGTAGTTGTTGAATTGTAAATTTCGAGGACGAAATTTTTGTAAGAGGGAAGAATTGTAACAGCCCGAATTTCACCAAATTTTGGGGTCTATAAAATGCGATTTGTCGCTGTGCTTGTGGTAACTTCGCCGAGAGCCGATCACCTTGCTATTATTTTAAACTAGAGATTTCAGAATCGCACCGATCGAATTTGATCGTTATTTGGACCCCAACTTGTTCACCGATTTTTGGGAGTCTCGTAAAGAAATAAATTGACGGTGTCAATTTTGTTGTAGGCTAACATCGAGAATATCGAGATAGTCGAAATTGAATTTTAAGATCGCGCGAATTTGGACTCGTAGACCACTGTGGATGTGACTGAATTATTTTATTCCACAAGGCTCAAAATATTATTCGATTTTGGAATTGTTAGGCCTTTTTTCCGAATTTAAAACCCAGACCGATAAATCGGATTTTTAGTTCGGACTGCGGTCCAAGGGATCGCCACTTAAAAATTCAAATTTGGTCTTCTCTCCCTCTTTCTCTCTCTCCCCATCCCCTCCCCCACGCTGCCTCCCCTCCCCTTCCTCTTCTTTCTCTCTCTCTTCTTCTCTCCTCCTCTCTCTCTCCTCTTTTCCTCCGCCGCCTTCCCATGCAAATGTCTTCTCCTCACGCCCCCCTCATGCCCACCCCGCCCACCCCCGCCGACTTGACTTTTCCCTCTCTCCTCTCTCCTCCTTCTTCCTTCTTCCTCTCCTCTCTCCCTCACCAACACGACCCCGGCCTTCGCCTGCTCACCACCGACGCCGCTGAACACAAGTCATTGGACACTGTCACGGCGAAGCCCTGGCTGGGCCCGCCGACCGCCTGATCGCCTTCGCTTACCAACATGACATAGTAAATGTAGCTCGCTTCATTACTGGTCGGGCTCAGAGTTTACCAAATTACCAAGGCCGGCCACACCAGGTTGATCGCTTCTACTACTGCCATGTGCCTCGCCTCTCTCCTCCTGCCTTCCTCCCTCGCTCCTTGCCGGAGCCCGCAGACGCGAACCAGCCATCCTCGCTGCCGCCCGGCCGGCTGGCCCCAAGAGCAGCTGATCGCCGCTGGCCACCACGGCCGACCGCTGGTTCGCCGCCACCACCACCACCACTCCCTCGCCTGCCTCTCCTCTCTCTCTCTTTCTCTCACTTCTCTCACCCGACTTCCGCCTCTCTCTCTCTGCCTGCCCGCCGCCTCGCCGGCCATCGCCTGAAGACGCCGCCGCCACATCGCCGCCCGCCGCCTAGCCGATCGCCGCCAAGCCGGGCCAAGCCGGCAATACACAATATCGCTGGCCGTCGCCGCTGGGCCATCGCTGCCGCCGCTGCCGCCGCTGCCGCCGCCGCCCCTAGCCGAACAGGGATCACCGCCAGCCCCCTTCATTTGACCAAGGGTCGAGTCCTGTCGGCGCCTGCTGCTAGTTCATTGCTTGCTCCTCGAGTCACGCCACGATTTTACCGCGGTACCGTAATCGGCCGCTCGGCCTCCCGCCGAAAGTTAACTTTTTAAAGTAGTAATAATCCCTAAACCCTGAATTAGTTTAATCGCAAATTTTAGGGGTAAATTTTAGGGATTAATTAAGTTAATCCGCTGTCCAAATAGACGCAGATATATAGATAGGCCGATTTGGAGTTTAATCGAACCTAAGGTGGGTCGAGTCCGATTGGTTATGGCGAGTCCTAATTGATTGGACCTTTGTAGTACCGAAAGTTGGGCATTATACACCGGTATACATAGATTAAAGTGAAATGGATTAGACATGCCGATAAAGTGCCGATTGAGTGGAGAGTTGTGATTCATTGATCTGGGCACATCGGGGAATAATGACTATTGATTTGAATCCCATGATATGTGAATTTGCCTAATGTGTTTTGAATTGATTGAGGTTGAATACAAGATGCACGTATTCGATTTTTATCAGACCGCTGGCCTTCGCCGCCCACGGGTCGATTATCGTGACCGCTGGCCTTCGGGCTGGCCACGGGTCGTATTATTGCACCGCTGGCCTCCGGGCCGCCCGGGTCGATATCGCACCGCTGGCCTTCGGGCCGGCCTACGTCGTATTATCGCGACCGCTGGCCTTCGGCCGCCCACGTCGATGAACGCATCACGCTGGCTCCGGCCGGGCTCACGGGTCGCTTTATCACACCGCTGGCTTCGGCCGGGCCCACGGTCGCTATAATTGACCTGGGACCTTCGGTCGATTTAATTGTCAGGCATCTCGTTATTGATTAATGCCTAACCCACAGGAAATGAGATGTCACATTGGGCTATAAGCCGGGTGCAATTTATAATTGACTTCATCGTTCATTGTCCGTGTATTTTTAATTACTTCGGAGGTGCACATTAGCCTAGTTTAGGATTAAAGGATTTATTACTTGTCGAGTTTCTCACTTGTGGGTAAAACCGAATTTTTTTTCCAAACCCCCAGCCGCAGAGGGATGCCGAGGGGATGGCCCTCTTTTTTATTTCCGCACCGCATCCGGCGATCCTATAGTGTACACCACTTGCGAGGATGGAACGGCGTCGTTAGATATTATTCAGTTGTTTGTAGACGTGGAGAGGACTACACCGCATCAGAGTATGTAGCATGGTGTTATAGGGGAGATGGCGTGATAGACCCTCCATCGTGACCTTCGACATCCCGCCAGGTAGAAACGGTGTTATAATCCCTCGTGTGGTGGGCGGTGAAGTGCCGGATCCTCCACCTCCCTTAGTGTGAGTTTTGAGGATGAGACAAGAGATGGACCGGCGGCCATGGAAGAGGAGGAGCTGCAGAGCGAGCCATGGCAGACATATGAACCCGGTGGATGACGAAGAAATAGATCTTGAGCGGCGGGCTCGAATATCGATGTAGCCGGAGAAAACGCTGAGGGTGGATCTGAGGGAGGAGATAGGGACCGAGGAGAATTTCCATGAGGAGTCTTCGTACATCCGACCTGCATCGGGAGCCGAGTTTAAGTCTCAATAGTATTAGTAGAGGCTAGCCCCATCTTTTGACCGTAGCCCCTCCTTAGATGGATTGACACCCCTAGGCCACCGATTCCTTTTTGCAATTTGGGCCCTTTGATATATCTTTTGGTTGTATTTTTGGAAGGGTGAAACTGTAAGCTTGTAAGAATATTTATATTAAGATTTAGTTTACCGTAAAACCTTACCTCTTGCTATTCATGGTTATGCTTTTAGATTGTCCGGGTGTGTATACATATGGTATATACGCCGCCCGCTTGTGGCATGTGTTCTCGACGGATATTCGGTCTCCGCGACGAAACCCGAGAGCGCTGCGCTTTATTTAGACCCAAGGATGGATGTTCATGCCTCGCTTTGGTGCGGGCGTGACATACCCAATGACGCTGTTCTGAGGGCGGTGAGTTGGTGTTGGCTTGGACAATAGTGAAGATTGTGAGTGATTGCGCCTTTCAAATAACACAAAATGCAGTTGAACGCCACAAGATGATCCTCAGATGGGAGACTTTAGGAACTGGCAAACTTAATTAACGGCAAAAGAAATGTCAGGACGCATGAGAGTGACATATGGCAGCGGTCCAACAAGATTCCAATAAAGAGTGGGATCTAATAGTGGAGGGCCATCACCTTGGCCAAGTTTTTGAGACACATAAGGCATTGGGATTGGTTCACATCCGACCATATTGCACACTTTTAAACATTCATAATAAACTTCGACTGATTGAATTGTATACCTTCGAAATTACATGTTATTTGAATACCAAAAACAAAAAGAGGTCCAAGGTCCTTCATGCAAAATGATGACCAAGATATGAGATTAGTTGTGGCAACGATCGCTGCAAGGAGTATGATAACATCAACGCATGTGAGGAGATAAATAGTGATGGATCGTAGTTGAGACGATGAATCCAAAATCATAGAGTTTTGAATTAAACTTTTCATACTAGGGCTTGAGGGGCTTGATGGTGCCATAAATGGATTTCTTCATGATGTATATGATTAGGTTTGCCCAAATAAACATGGCCTGAGGCTGGGACATGAACATTGTTTCCTCGCAAATCACTATGTAAAATGCACTTTCAACATCAAGTGAAGGTGGAGGAGTAGAGCTATCGACATGATGCATCAAAGCGATGATCACATAAAATAGGCGTGAACAAGGATTTCCAAAGGAGATAGTTGAATGCATTCTGCTTGATTGGGATGAGGCTGGAAATGTTCAAATCACAATAGGCAGGGATTGAACTAGGGTATTGACAACGCTAGTAGCTTCAATCGGTGGAGAGAGCAATGAGGAAGAAGAAGGTGGATCATAAGTAAGCTTATTGATGTACATGAAGAGTTTAAATAGAGAAAGTGAAGGAAGCTTTGAATTTTTAATTTTCCTTGTGCGATTATTGATGTACATAATGAGTTTAAATAGATACACAATTACATGGCGAGGGCAAAATCAATTCATATCCTCAAATTGAGGAAAAAAATTCAAATTCAAAGTATCCTCAATTTGAATTAATTTTTTTTTTTGAGAAAGGTGGAAGAGATCAAGTTGCAAGATTTTAGGAAGATATTTTATCATGGGGCTTGGATGGATGTTTGATTAGATTAGATTACCCTACTTCCTAAGCACAGAGAAGTAAATTACTCGATGAAATTAAATAAAATTGAATTAACAAGAAACTAAATGCCTAAAGTAAATAAACCCCAAGGCTGTCAAGCTGACCGCCTAGAGCCTAATTTTGCCACAATCACCATAGTAGAGAGATCACAGATGCTGATACTTAATATTTCTAAGCGATGGAACCATTTATTCCATATAGCGTGGGAAAAAGCTACGATCTCCAGAAGGAGAGGGTCCTAATTGCAAAAGAAGAAACCAAAATTCATGTTAGAATTGGTTTTATCAACAATTTGTTCTTTCAAGAAGACGTTGCTCGCCTTCGCATTTCCTAGAGCCAAATGTATTATGGTACGAGGCTTTGGTATCACCATGATGTTTCATCACCAACACCGACGCCATCTCTCCAAAGAAATCTGGCGACGCAACTAAGGGTCTGCATAGCAACGTTTCTGTTCCCAGAAACAATTTTTGATCAGAAATAGTTTTTTCTATTTCTATTTCTCGGAACAGTTTCTGACAAAAAAATAGCGTTTAGTAACTACACAAAATTTCTATTCCTGGAATAGAAAAAGAATATAAACGCGTTTAGGGTGCGAATGATCCATTTCTATTCCATGGACGAGTTTCTCCCTTCTAGCTACCCAAAAGGACCGGTAGGGGTGGCGGAGGAGGAGTGGTGGCCGGCGGGATGCAGGGATGGCGGCCTGCCAGCGGGAGGCGCGGAGCACCTGCCGGTCAGCGTGGAGCACGGTGAAACGGGCCATGGTGACTAAGACGCGGGGTGGCTATGAAGAGGTGGCTGGTCACGTGAGGGTGGCCATCGTTTGGCCGATGGAGCACGGGCGTGTTGGCGGCGATGGCGGGCGGATGACCACGGCCGGGTGCGCCGAGGCGCAGGAGGTGGCTTACGATCGAGGGCACCCAACGCCATGGGTGGTCAAGGCCTACAGGATACAATGGCCGGTTGCTGGGAGTGATGGCTGCCGGGTGGGTGAAGCCGCTACGCGCCAAGGACTGGCGGTGATCGCCGCCGGTGGTTGGGGAGAGACGGCCAACGCCGTGGTGGCGGTTGGCGCCAGCAATGGAGCACGGGCGCCAGCGGTGGAGGACAACGGGACGGTGGCGTGTGGCGATAAGCGTCGCCGAGTGTGGAGAATGATGGTCGATGACAAGAGGTAGCCAGCCGGGCGGGAGGGCGGTGAGCCGTTGGCTAACGGCGGGCGGGTGGGCGGAAGGCGGGCGGTGGTGGCGAAGGACGGTGAGAGGCGATGGTGGATGGATTGCTACCGATGGATTGTTTCTTATTTTTAGAGAATTCTAGAAAAAAAATCGTTTTTTTTTTTGTTCCGTAAACAAGAAGCAGATTTTTTTGCTTCTTGTTTCGCTCCAAATCTATTTCTCGAACACTTTTTGGAATGTAAAACAAAAAATAGATTTTTTTTGCTAAACGGATTTCTGTTCTTTTTCTGTTCCGGGGAACAAAAGAACAGAAAAACAAAGAAACAGAAACGTTACTAAACAGACCCTAAATCGCCGATCACTCCCAATTCTGGAATTTCACTCCAAGTCAAAGATCGCTTCCTCCGGGAACAAACCCCTTACCCTTCTCTTTTGTCCTACCATGATGAGATCAAACTTGTCCTTTAGATTCCCAATTTGGCTAACCACTTGCTCGAAATCTTGCACCGCAACCTCACAGTACATGCCGCCTTGGTCAATGCCGACCTTTACCCTGAATGTGTCGATGAGCGCATCATCGATCTCCCTGTCCATAACTTCGTCTGCATCCTTGACGACTTCACGCAAGACAATCCGAAACACCGTGACGCTCACATCGGACCGTCCGACCATGCGGATAGCCAGCGCCAATGCCTCACGGTCATGTGGCCCACCAATGAATACCACGCCGACCTTACAAGAAAATGCCGGTCCTTCACGCATGCAACGGTTCATGCCCTTGTCTATAATTGTCCCAAGCGAGCATGGAGCATAATCTCGAATGTTCTCTCTTACATTCCGCAAGGCGATGGCCTCTGAGGCATTTACCATCTCATGGCTACCTTGGAGGGGGATGATGATGAGGGGAATGAGTTTTTCTTGAGCAACCCTGCATATGTACTTGTGCATCCCTTTATATGGTGCGATCACCGTGTAGGGTTCTACTTCCACCAAATGATTTGAGTTGGAATAATTCTCGAAAGCACGCATTATATGGTAGGACCCTCTGGAGTTGACTCTTTTCATAAGCTTGTTGTAGGGGGTGATGACCGGTGTCGCGGGTCCGATGAGCTCATTCAGGTGGACGACGTAGGCATATATTGGACTTTGGATGGTTGGTTTGAGGCTTCAAGAAGAGAAATGATGCCGGGGACTTCTTCTTGATTGTGAACGCAACCAAGAACCCGTAGTTCGACATTCCTTGGGGTTGTTTGAATGGATCTTGCACATTTTCTGGAGGAAGCACTCAATCTTGAATGAGGATTATAGAAAATGTCGATCAAGGGTGTCACAGTTGCAGTAATCGCTGAAGGGATATATCGAGAATCGAAATACAACGATCACGCAAAAACAGAGAAAATAGACAATGTACGAATTTACCCAGGTTCACCCTCAAATATGGCTACGTCCTACAAAGAAACTTCACTATAGTTTTCGGTTTATAGCCACACCAACTCGCTATAAACGATCGAAAAAATGAACAAAATATATGTGCCCCAAACGGGCCCAAAACCTAAACTTGTCTGTAAATCTGCTTAATCTCCATGGCCGTCTACGGTAGAAGCAAATAAACTCAAACCCATTGAGGTTTTCGGGGCTACCCCGAGCCCCTTGACTCATGGCGGCCACGGCGGCCCGTCCGCTGACCGGCGGAAACCCGTCGGTGACGCCGAACCCGGCCCGTGGCCAAGACGGCGGGGCCCTCCGATGTGAGGCGCTGCCCCGAACCCCGCATTCCCTTTGTGAGAGATCACATGTCGTTTGATAACACTTCCCGGTTTCTCAGCTCACGTGGGCGTACCGGTATGAGAAATAAGGGTTCTCGAAATATTCGGTGAACTCAACAATCGCCACTGCTGATATCACCATCATTATATAAGTTTCCGTGTCTATTTCCTGCAGTTCAAAGTAACTCGGTTACAATATAGATTAGTAAATGTATGCATGTCTTTGTAAAATGCTAGATTCAAGGAAATCGTTAAAGGAGTGTAATTTCCGCCTTTTGTGGATTCTAGAACAGGCCTAATGATATGAAACAAGGTAAAATCTTTAAAATGTTAGTGGTTATGCAAGGCGATTCCTTCACTGTTTCAACTCGCGATAGGTCGGCTCTACCGCATCAGCAATAGAATGAGTCTTTTCGCCTAACATCGGTTGCATACATGCTCATCCAAGCTAATCAATATCACAATAATTCTGATATGGACCTTACCTTTGTTGCCCCCCATCGATTGAAGAGAAATATGTCAAAAGGACCCCGATGTTGAGCATGAGGCCAAGTAAGACACTATGACTGAGCCTTATTTTGGAGCATGATGCACATAATATAGCTCCAACAAGCTTTGCTCGAGCACCCGTTATCATCAGAAGGATGATTTTCCTCGTATTATTCATATTGATCGAAGCAATATCAACACTATAGCCAACGTCTGCATAGAACATTGGCATAAAAAGTTCCATGGCAATCAGCTCAATCTTCTCAGTTAAAGTCGATCCTAAAGGGGGTCCATTCGGTATCACCAACCCGAAAAGGATCACCCCGAACTGCAATGAGCCTATCAAGTCTGTTAGACATGCTATCACCAAAGCTCCGACTAAGATAGAAAGGATATAAAGCTCATGCACCGGTTTCCCTTCAGGCTTCTTCTGGATAATCAACCTGATCGCACGTCCTATGACACCAAATATAACCAGCAACGAAGCTGAGATGGCTAAAACTGCCCAAAGCAACTTTAAATTTCCAATAGAGTATGCGCTCATCAACATCCTCATCCACACAAATAATTCGCATAGCATAGAAGTCGACGTGGCAAGCTGGCCTAGATCAGAAGTCATGATATTGAGTTCATCAAAAGCATAGACAACATTAGGAAATCGCGTTAGCGACAATCCCGCTGCAAAGAGGAATGAGGAGAATCCTTTCTGTATTCCCGGAAGGTTCAAGATATGAACCATCAACAAGATGATGGCGGTGCTCATATTTATGCTGGTAAAGCCGATGAGGCCTTTTTTCATCAATCGCCTGATGACTGTTACATCCGTCTTCACTGCCGTTAAGAACAGAATATATAGCGTGCCAAGAGCACCTACCGTTCTTACCAAAAGGATTTCTTCGTGTGGGAAGGAGTTCTCTGGAAAGATTTTGGTGAGCCGCATGACCTGGCGGCTCGCAACAATGCCGGCCTAAAAAAGCAACGATAAGAGTCATACAGTTTCCCTTAATTGCGAGCCAATTAATGTCTTCGTGCCCATTAGTTGTAATAACTAAAGGAGAAAAGAAAAGCCAGAATACCAAAATTCCATATGTAAATAAGCTTATATACGCACCAGCAAAAAGGTTTCGCAATTAATTTCTTTCTTGTGATGATGACCTATTGTAAACCCACTTAATACTCACTTAGGCTTTCCTCATCTGATACAATTTGTTGTTGGCATAGGAAAGGTAAATCTGTTTCTCTGGAAAACTTTGTCAAAGAAAAGGACCATTACAGGTTTGAAATATATCTTTCGACTGCAAGTTTCCATGGAGCCGGTGATGAAATAAGTTGGCCTGGCGGATCCTTATATAGCAGTGGTCATTATTTCTAGCTAACCAGACATCGTGATCTATTTCAACCGTACTGCGCTTTTCGAAGATCGTCACATCTCCCCCTCCTGCAGAATTAGAAAATGTTGTAAAACTAACCAGGATGACTGGCTAAGCGCAACTTCAATTGATAATACGTACTGAACTCTTAAAACTCGCGCAAACAATAAGATTGCCTCTAAAGACCATGTAAATTAAACCCTAAACAGTTTTCAAGTCGTTAAGTGTCGCGAGTACAAGATTTATCCAGATTTTTCCTTAAAGAAAACGAGGGCTTACATGCAGTGACACGGAGGAAATAGCATATCTGCATACCAGTATGCTGCAAACGAATTTAGGTTGTCTGAGAGGCTTGAGAAGGAACCGAAGAATCACATAGGCCGTGATGGTGATTATGAACTGCGCCATGAATACTGAGTTGTCATAGTCGATAGGATCATTCCTGTGCCAAACACCTCTCGAGTCCCTCGACAACTCAATGCAAAATGTTGGACCTTTTAGCTTCCTCCGCCAAGCTCCCACGAGAGAGATCAGAACTTGTGGAAACACCATCGCTTCGAAAAGAAAAACCTGTGCCTTTCTGCTTCCTTACGTATCGCGATTCCACGCACCAAGTGTAACGCAGCCTCAATCAAGCGCCGTGCATCAATACTTTCCGTGGATTTCGATTGCAGGTTGATGCAGCTTGTGTTGTTGCTCATTGAGATACCTCAAGAATGAAATATCAACCATGAGAGAGGAAGGTGGAGAGAGAGCACTGAAAGGTTGATGTTGGAGGGGAAGATAGAGGTGGAGACCTAACCAGCTCGTTGACAGTTAAGGAGATGAAGTTCGTTAAGTTCTTGAACATCATAGGCATGAAAGGGTTATGCTGATGCTTATTGGTTGGCAGTCCAGCTTTGGATCGGGAGGTTAACACCTGATCAATATAGTCTTTAATTAGAAGATTCTGTACGTTGCTGCATCCACTCTCACTTATGAGATAATAACAAAAAGCACACGTTCTACAAGTAGAAACCAATTTTAAAAAATACGTATTATGTTGTGTATGAATAATGTATAGGACATGTTTCGACCAAAAAAAATGTAGAGGAAATGCTAGAAAATGTTTGATATTCATTTTTTTTTGACAAAGAAAGGGAAAGCCTTTCATTGCGCCATAATTCTACGTGGCGCACAAACGTGTGAACTAAGAACATGTGAACTAAATCTTGCGGCGGCATATAGCAGAGAAAATTATCAAGAAAGTTTTAAAGTTATTGCACTTGTGTCAATTCAATTCTAAAGTTTTCAATTTGACCAATTTCATCCTAAGCTTTTTGACAATTTGTCAATTAAGTCAATCCAGCCAATTTTAATTGAAAATCGCTAACGTGAGCGTTGATCGCTCAACGTGTACGACCGGCTTTGACGTGGACAATTTGTACTATTTTTTTAATTTTTAATTTTTAATTTTTCTTTTCTTTTTTCTTGTCGTGCCGAAGAGGGTCACCAGCGACCTTTGTCAATTGCAAAGGCCCCAGGCTGTTTTCATCGCGGCCTCGCCAACCACAAGCGAGGTGGCCCTCACCTAGATCTAGCGAGGGTCTTCTCGGCCGATGAGGGTCATCGGTGACCCTCGCCGACACAATGAAGAAACAAAGCAAAGAAAAAATGAAAAGGAAAAGGAAATATATTCAAAAAAAATTTAAAAAATCAATTTTGGTAACAAAGATTCAAGTTTCAATTAGGAAAGTTTTAGAGATTTAAAAAAATTCATGCGCAAGGTATTGCATATTCAGTAAAATTTGAAGTAGAACCTTATCCCTTTTTTTTCAAATATTGTGCTAATCATAATTCGATTAGCAATAAGAATGGGGCTTTTTCACGAAACTTGTTGGTTAAAAACTATCTTCCGGGATTACGCAGCGTTTACAACTTGCACCACTACATTGACACTTTCTCTTGTAGGCTTTAGTACTAAAAAGTGGCAGAATTGGTGTTAAAGTTTGAGTTTTTCTCCTAGAAGTTCATATTAAATAGCAGCCAAGTCAATTCAATCTTGGTCATGCTTTGGCCAATCCCGACGCAATATAACATGGTCAAATCAAACTTGCCATTCTCGGTCTCACGCGCCCCCTTCCCACTAAGAGAACGTCAGTCATGACGTATTCCGCCGTCGAGCTCTTGCAAGCCTAGGGCAGCATGCGCATCCATCCCATGCCTTGCAGATGGTCGACATGCAAAGGATAGTCGTGACGAGGAGCACTTTATGGACATGGAGAGCAAGCGAATACGGGCTTGAATTTGTTCAAAATTCGACAAAACAGCCTAACTTTACTTCTGTTTCTTGAACATGTCGTGGAGTTTGTCCCGTCCGTAAGGAAATCGCAATTTTGCAATAAAAATAATTGAAAATTGATAAAAAGGAGCCTTTGAGCGTGATTGTCATCTTTTTAGTTGTATTCTAATAGCACGTTTAATCTATCTACTGGTCTCCACCGTAATCAAAATGTTGAAATTTCGAAAAATCATATTTTAGCATGTAAATTTGAGAATGCTAGTGATGCAAAACCCCACATGGAATAAAACATGAAAGAAAGCGGGAGCATTGGGCGTTTCGTTCTCTCTCTCTCCCTTGACAAATCCCTTTATTTCTCAAAAACTCTTTCCTCTTTTGAAGCTCTCCTGTAAGCTCTTTAGCTCTAAAACTGAAAGCCTACTTAGTCTTTAGTTTTCTTTTTCTCTATTTTGATTGTCTTTTCTTTTCTCTCCTAATCTATTTTGGGAGTTTTGTGTGTGCGTGAATAAATTTTTAGAACTGATCAAGGTGTGGAGATCAATTCGGCTTTTCGTCCAGTCGACAACCACCGAAAAGGATGTTCGTGACGTGACTCCACAACCTCTCCGAAATTAGGCCAGTGTCTTTTCTCGATTCAGATTTAGATTTAGATCTAGATATGGAGGTTTTACTCTCCCGACTAGATCTAGATATAGATCTGAGAATTCCTTACTAGTATTTAATCTTTGTTCTTTCAAAATATTTATGTCGATGTCTCTGCACAGCAATGATGATGAGGACATTGGACTTAGACGCACACTGCAAGCCGTTGCAAATGGAGTAGGAGATCTCGGCGTATACTCATTATATCTATAATCTTGTCTAGTAATGCACCTAGTTTACCTATAACCTTGTAAACTAAACTTTTGAGAGAATGGTCATTATATCTGATTTGATCATTAATTAATCAATCAGAATTTTTGATGATCTTGTTTCCGTGTCTAGATATGTGAATAGCTTTATAACAGTAATTAAGAGTCGTGTTGAGATAGAATAGTCCGCTTTTTAAAACGTCAAGTGTTACGCGACATGACGATAATAGCCTATACATGATTATAAAGCGGCTTTAGATGGCTCTTTAAAGAAGTGTCCTAGGCGCACTTTTATCAAATAAAATATGGCCACCATCCATTTCCGTACTATTTTATCCATCGAGTGCGATAATTTGCGAAGATATCTCCCCCTTACATTTTGGGAAAATATCCACCTCACCTTTTGAGCTTCCCAACCCAATCGCGCCTTTGCCAGCGGAGACAGCAGCGATCCAGCTGGCATCCCGTGGCATAACCGTAAATAAGTCGGGCTCACGGGGAGCGGGACCACAGAGGGAGACACGCACGCGCACAAAAAAAAAAAACGAAGGAGAAGGGTACTTAGGAGGTAAGAAAGCGATGTGTGGCTCGAGTGCTTCCGGAAGCTTCCTCGGCGACGCGTGCGACAACCTTCGGCGATCGAAACGCCACGGACTCGACTCAAATCCCGCCACGTCATCCCATATGTGTGCGCGTCCGGTTTGCGATATTTAAGTCCGATTAAAAAAAGGCTCGGGAAAAAAAAGAAAAAAAAAAAGAAATCCGGAAATATCTAGAGATGCTATAAGTATCCGGCGCACCCCTCCTCGAACTGGAGACTTCCGCACTGTCGTTCAGATTGAAGGAGATTTCTCCAGAACCAGAAAACAACAGTACCCAAAGACCAACTGAGCGTCCCGACCGATACCACCAGAACTCGCCGGAAACCTAGTTCCATTCACGTTCCCGTCAAGAAACAGAGGAGGAAGAAGGAAGAAAGAAGCCGCTCGACCGGAGGCGAAGTTCGATTCCGAGGAGAGGTTTTGACTCGGGAGGGGTTTTTGTACGCGCGCGCGCGCATGTCGCCGGAGATCGTCGAAAGGTTGGTTCGGTTTGCCTTTCGTCTTCTGCGTGCTTGTTTTTCTCCGTGGTGAACTGAAACTCTCTGTGTTTGTGTGCAAATCTTGAATTCGGGGATGTGTTCGGTGGAAGGGCGCGTGGGGGGGTGCCTGCTGCGATGTTCCCTTTCCTTTTTCGGCGTTTTGTTGTTTTAGAGGAGGCCGCTGCTTGAAACCTAGGTTTTTGTGGCTGCTCCGCCGAGTAAATCCCGCTTAGTTTTGTCTTTTACGCTGCTCTTGCTTGCTCGGCAAGCAATGATAAGTTCCGTTGTCATTATCGCTGTTTATTCCCGGATAACCCAGAAAAGGAAATAAGATAATTGCGCTGTTATCGAAACTTGGGGACGAAGGCTTCGAGGGTCTATATGAAGTCATCTCGCCTTGTTTTTTTTCTGTCTTTGTATAAGTCTGATTGCTGTATATCATTCGAATAGGTGGAGATGGTTGCTTCGGCTCCAAGTACTAATGTTGTCTTTGTTGCCCTGTCTTCTCCCAGGAAGAGGAAGTCACGGAGTAGAAGGGAAGGGTCTATGTCCGTGGCAGAGACATTAGCGAAATGGAAACAATTCAACGACCAGCTCGATTCGCAGACCAATGGAGGCAAGCCTGTGCGTAAGGTCCCCGCTAAGGGGTCGAGAAAGGGATGTATGAAAGGCAAAGGTGGACCTGAGAATACGACCTTCAATTACAGAGGAGTGAGGCAGAGGACTTGGGGTAAATGGGTCGCCGAAATCCGGGAGCCGAACCGAGGGAATAGGTTGTGGCTGGGCACATTCCCGACTGCGGTCGAAGCCGCCAAGGCTTATGATGATGCTGCGAGGGCAATGTACGGTCCCTGTGCGAGGTTGAATTTCCCCACCGCATCTCATACCATGTCTTTTTGGTGATTCGGCTGTCGCAGCCACAACACCGGTGGGCACTACTGCTAATACGGCTGGTACCCCGAGCACTGGTTATTCAGCTGGTACCACCCTGAGCACTGGTTATTCGGCGGGCACCCCCGAGCGAGACCACGACATCCTCGAGTCAGTCGGAATTGACTTGTGGCCCAGAGGTTAAGGACGGCGATCGCGAGGGCGAAGTCGAATGCAGATGGCGGAGAGATGGATCTGAAGAGCAAATCCAATGTCGATTTCGACTGGCTTAGTGACTATACTGTGGATGAGTTGTTCGATGTGGACGAATTGATATGGGCTTTGGAGAATGACCCAAAGTTCTCCACAGATGTCAAGATGGAGCAGTAGAACATTGAGAACACAATAGTTAGTTTTTAGTGGGGGTGGTTGCATATGAAGAGAGTATTGACTTTGTTCTTTCACTGACTGATACTGGATATAGTCTATTAGATCGGACAATTACGTTTTTATAGGAGTGAATTGTCTGGGAGTTTCTGAGTATTGGTTTCGTTTGCTTTCCGTAAGCTGAACTCTGTAATTGTGAACTGTATAGTGGAATACTGAAAAAAAAAGACTGGATATATACATTTGTTTCTGGTTGTGACATTGAGCTTCTCCCCTCTTATTCTGAGCTTGTGCCCTTCTGATGTCATGGCGTTTTGTGGATTTACCAGTCTCTCGACTAAGTTATAGAAAACGTAGGATATGATTCTGCATAGGGGAAGTCCTGTTCCAATTATCTGCAATTTAGCCTGTTCCCGATGAGTTTCGGCCCTAGAGCCGTAAATGATACACGCAGGGCTTGATGTGGAACAAAGAATCCGTCGCTAGAGCCCTCCAACCGCAATAGCTACTAACAAATAAATGCGCAGGGCTTTGATGGGCAAACCCAGAATCCGGTCGCTAAACTGCTGCCATAACGTGGCCTGTTCTTTAAGGCGGGCAGGCATCATCTGTCTCCTGGAAATTCGCCCGTGCAAGGCAAGCTTTCAGTGCGGACCCTGGCCTTCTTTTCTCTATGTTCAGACTTCGAATCGCATTTGGATTGCACTCGCGTGTAGTTCTGTTGGAGCAGTGCTAGAGTTGCTCTCTGTCATTCTGTTGAGAGGAGATGGAAACCATCTGAACAGATGGAATCCCGGTGAAAAGCTGTCCAAGTTCATGTTGGAGTGCGATTCATACTTTTATCGACAGGAAAGTATGGGTCCGTGCTCATTAGGCTGGGTTGTAGGGGCAGCAGCTCTGGCCGCCAAAGGACTTTTATAATTTTGGGCTCGTATTTTATAAGTAATTTGGATTTTAGCCTATTAATAACTACTGCCTATATGTAATTTCTTTCTTTTGTAATTTAAAGTTATAGCAGAGAGATGTAAGGTATTAATTATAATGAAATCCTCTGCTGGGATGTAGCTCTAATTTAAAGTTGAATCAGAATTAGTATTGTGTCTCGATTTTTCCTTTTGATCCTAATGATCCGGTTGGTGCATCTCATGAGAACGTGCCACCGGCACAAGCAACCGCTCAAGAAGCGTGCCACTGTTGGCGGGGCTCGTGTTCCGTGGGCTCAACAAGTAAGGAAAGATTATGGGCTCGGCCCTGTTGGGTACTTGAGGTCGGGGTCCAGAAGCTTCTCGATCGATACGAGATGCAGATGTTGGACGTGATGTCTGTCTGAACAGCCGCTGGCGCTGCAGACATCATCCTTCTTCATTTCGGCACGGTCCAGTAACTTTTTCCCTAAAGTTGGTCGATGTCACTGCGCCGGGAGCAAAAACCCAAAACCAAAAGATTCCCTACGAGAAAACTCGAAACTTGATTGGTCGGGACAAGCCAATTCTAAAGAGGCCCCGGTTGGCGATTGCTAACTCTTCGAATGATCTCATGCATGATGCAATCCACGGAGAATAAAAATTCCTAAGTTGCTAGCGACCCCTTTCGTTGGCAGCTTGTGTGGACCAGAACCATTACAATATGTCAAGTTGGATAGCGCTTTTCACGAAATGGAGGGTGTCGCGACTTAATTATAGCTTTTTGTGGACGCATCGATCATCCCAGAAGTGGTGGTTGCCTCTTGAATCGAGCTGAGGAATCTACATATGTTATAGACAAGCACGAAGCTAATCTATGGTTAATTAAACCCGTCAAATGGGTGGATTTAATAAAAATAAATTAAATCCCTAAATTGATCCATTTTTATGCAATACATATCTAAATGACTCATATCCAAAATTTAAACCCATAATACTAAAACAATACCAAATTTAAGACCCAAACTGAGGTAAGAGAGCGAGATCGAGTGAGGACGAAAGAGAGTGAAGAAAGAGTTATAAATGTAAGTTGACTATAAGTAAGTTGTAAACTGATTTAACACTCATATTATTTTAGATTTTACTATTCTCAATCCATTTATGACTCATTTACTGAATAAAATTAACCTATATAACAACTCAACCTATTCAATATGCATGCAATACAAATCTAGCAACTCATATCCAACCTAACCCATAATACTAAAACAATACCAAATCTAAGACCCAAATTGAGGTGAGAACGCGAGATCGAGTAAAGACGAAAAAGAGCAAAGACAGAGTTATAGATGTGAGTTGGATCTAAGTAAGTTGTAAACTGATTTAACACTCATATTATTTTAGGTTTTACCATTCTCTATTCATTTATGACTCATTTACCGAATAAAACCAACCTATATAACAACTCAACCCATCAAATATGGATTAAGAAATGGATTTATAATCTATTTTTGACAGATCTAATTATAGACAAGCACCACACTAACCTATTGTTAATGCATCTTTTCCCCTCCCCTCATGTCAACAAAGCAAAACCCTTTCCTCTTACTTGATGCGGGTAAGGCTCGTCTCGGAACATTGGTTGAGAAGGGGGTCAACCCGCCCATTGTATCGCAGTTTCCTCCTCAAATGGCAAAAGAAAATCTCAAGTTGGCAATGGGATTCACTCATGACCCGATGCGTTGTACGTCGATCTTATTGGAAGGGTCATCAAATCTTTTTACAAAAGCAGCAAACACCCATTTTTTAAGTATGAATATCCAAAGCCTTGTCCCATTTGAGTACGCCAAGTGATGTCGAACGTACAGCTGCGCTTGACAAGAGTCCTTCTATTTAATGGGCAAATGGGGGGCTTTTGAGGAACGAACCCCCCGCCGAAGACTCCTCACCTCCTTGTTCATTTATCCCGGAAGAGTATCATCTTTGAACATGTGTACCGCATTAATTTCTGAAACTCCTATCGAAGTAAATCTGTGACATGATCGGTCCTAAGCAAGACCTAAAACTGCTTCATCTAGAGTCTCATTTGGACCTTGAGATCTCCAAGATGTAAAGCAATTAGAAGGTATTCTCCCGAGATGAAAAAAATACAATAAAGGAATTGGGAGCGTGAGGCGTGACTTCTTCATTCTATACTATTATATCGTAGCGATGTAAATACGCGACATGACATAAATTCAAAAAATTGTATCCGTAAGTTTGCACCAAATTAGCTAGAGAGGAGGCCGAGACTCTTGTCTAGCGGCAAATTATTACATAAAATAATGGTATATAATCTTGTTGGGTAGTAGCAGCCGGTTGGGATTTGACGGCAAGGTTTTATGGTAAAGAGCACGTACCTTAAAGCCTCCCATACCAAAATAGGAGGAACAAATTAACATGCCCTCTTAAGTGAGGGATGGACTTAGATTTTGGATAGATCAGAGCGGAATTAATTGTACCATGTCGGGGAAAATGACATGTTACCCTCCAAATTTTTAAGGTCGCTGCAAATTAATTGCTCCCCCGACGTTTCGATTTTTGCAATTTCTCCGGTGAATTTTAGAAATCGGTTCCACCGTGTCCCCTGGCATTGACCCCGACCAATTTTTGCGTGGAGCTCCGATAACATGAAAGCGCGCGACTGATTTTGTAGTGCAAATTCATCATATAAGAATGTACATGTAAAACATAAAAAGAATAATTCTAATATAAATAGCATGTGAAGGTATGGTACTAAAGTTTCGGCAAGAATTTGACCGGACTCAGCCCCAAATGCACATCGATATAAAACTCTGAAACGTAGTTTTGATCAGTCCTTATAATTGTGTCTCGTATATACGGATGATATAAACCAATTTGCCTTACACAGCTAGTCGCGTGGAGTCAAGTGGTCTTTTAATGTACGAAAAATCTGGCTGGAGTCAACACTCGAAGTGCACCGCCACCGGTTTCAAAAGATAAGGGGCAAAACGCAGGAACCGAAACGTCCGAAGGTAACTCGCCACAACCCAAAAAATTAAAAAAAACTTGCGGGACAAACTATTACTCTCCCCCACTATGTCTAGGCTAGTTGCGCATTATACATGCATTTTTTTTTTTCCGGATATTGTCGCGGGGGCCGCATGAGAAACAATATTATGTTCGCTGATCAAACATGACCTTTTTCACGAGGAAGTCCCTAATCCGGATGGCACTGCAGATTATTCTAACTGCAAGTTGACCATTTCTTTTAATCGACCTGTGTGGCATGATTATAAAAAGGCGGGCATTAAAAAAAGGAAAAAGAAAAAGATCGCAAGACGTACAAAACAAGGTGTCAAAGCAATCCCTTTGCTCCGACCCAAAAAAAAAAAAAAGAAGAAGCAAATCCCTTCGCCAAGAGGTGGGGCCCGAAAAAGACACAATAAATCGAAAAACGGGAAATTCACCTAAACTCGGTCTAAAAAGGGGCAAAAAATAAGGCGAAAATATGTGCAAGTTGACGACCCACTTGCACGTCCGGCCGCGTATGCTGGGCTGTTCTTCATCGCCCGCCCCCATTCCTTCCTTTCGTTCAAACACACACCAAAAAGGAGGAGGGGCGAAGCTTTCGCCTTTTTCGTCTCCGAGAAATTAGCCAAAATCTTAATGCAAGTGGACGGGAAAAAAAAACGCTAAAGCCCGCAGACGGATCTCTTCCGTCCTTCCTTCGGCCATATATATCCGCTTTCATCATTTCATGCTCAGGCCTCTCTCTCACCACCCAGCAACAAGAAGAAGAAGAAGAAGAAGAAGAAGAAGAAGAAGAAGGAGAGAGCGGAGAGAGAGGTTGGGAGAGAGAGAGAGATGACGTTCTCCGTGCAGGTGCAACGGATCAACGCCGCCGCCCCCCGCCGCCGGCCTCGGCTGCCAGAGGCAGGGGCGGCCGGCCGTGCTCGCGGGGGCGCCGCCCCACGGCGCGGTGCCCGACTACGCGGCCCCCGTACCACCGCCGGGCGGTGGGGCCGAACCAGTGCTGCTCCGCCTTGGTCCGGTCCATCGACGCGCCAGTGGCCGCGGTGTGGTCGGTGGTGCGGCGGTTCGACGAGCCGCAGGCGTACAAGCACTTCCTGAAGAGCTGCCACGTGATCGACGGGGATGGGCACGTGGGGACGGTGAGGGAGGTCCGCGTCGTGTCCGGGCTGCCCGCCAACTCGAGCAAGGAGAGGCTGGAGATCCTGGACGACGAGCGGCACGTGATGAGCTTCAGCGTGGTGGGCGGGGAGCACCGGCTGGCGAACTACCGGTCCGTGACGACGCTGCACGCGGCGAGGGGAGGGGCGGGGACGACGGTGGTGGAGTCGTACGTGGTGGACGTGCCGACCGGGAACACCAAGGAGGAGACGTGCGTGTTCGTCGACACCATCGTCAACTGCAATCTTCAGTCCTTGGCTCAGATCGCCGAGAACATGGCCCGGAATTTGTGAACCCCGACCCGTTCCGCTGATCAAAAGAAGCGAAGAATTGCCTAGAAACACCAAAAAGAGGAATAGTTTACATCAATCTTTTTATCCTTCTGTGTCTTTATTTCGCCTGATGTTGAGCAGATCTTGAAAAGCCAGCGCTGGGAAGTTCATCATTTCGATCGGCTTCTGTCGTCTCAGAGAACCAACTGGGGAAGATGGATGTTGTATATGGGTTATTTTGTTAGGCTCTTTTGTGTTCTTTTCATAGTTTTAAATTTTACCATGTTAAAATGTCTCTCTCCTTTCAGAGAGTTTCTAGTAACCTGATGAGCTGCAAATCAGCACAATTTATTTTCTCGGTCACTTCTTCCCTCTTTGTGTTCTGTTCATATACAAGAGTACATATGAACTCGTTCTAATCCAAGAACGGGCTTAGGTTGCCGAAGTTGAAGATCATCCGCGCTTCCCCTACCCCCTTGGAGAGAATTGCAGAGTCGTATTCTCATCTCGCCATTTGAATATGTCAACTCTGTCGCTCTCTCTCTCTCTCTCTCTCTCTCTCTCTCTCTCGTATTCGCCTTGCACGAAATTCTCGTGCGTATATCCCACGCCAGATTTGAAGGATTCATCGGTATGTAGCAGACTACTGTAGCTGTTTTAAACCTTTCGCTCATTTTTTTTACCTTATATCCTCGCGATCCCGGCAAATATCCCGCCCGTAATCGATCTCTTTCGGATGATGCATATCAGCATCTGGACTTAAGACGATCTACTCCTCTCGAATTGAGAGGATCGCCGGTCTAATTAATGAAGACATGCCACGAATCTCATAAACAGTCTGTTCTTTAGCCTGATCTAGAAAGCAAGAGAGGAAAATGGGGTACGCAGACTTTTTTTCCTGGCAAGTTCATGCACGGCGGGCTCGCATATTTGAATATTCTTCATCGATGCAATCATTTACTAAGTTGTCTATGAACGGAATCGACCAACTGCTGCCGCAAGTTGCGAATTTTAATAGGCGCAAACTTATTGTCAGAGCAAGAGTGGACAAATAAAATTCAACAACTTGCTGTACGAAACGACGCAGAGGTGGTTGTTTTCACATCCCCTGTTTTGGTTTCGAGCTCTGCTTTCCTGGTTGTGTGTCTCGTATGATGCGGTTGGCAAAAAGATGTGGATTGCAAGCTAAGCGTGACATTGCAAGTGGGTCGACCAGGCAAGCAATCTTAATGTTGCTTATGGGTTCTACATGATGAACTCAAAAGCTATATGCTTTTCTTTTTCCTCCTTTTCACCCTTTTTGCAGTTCTTGAGGGAGGAAGCATGACCACCTTATCCTCTATACTTTTAAAGCTTGCCATCCTCTCTAGCCAGATCCATTAATGGGTAGCTGGCCGGTATCATGATTTTCCAGACACACGTGAATTGTACTTGATTTCGTGTGCCCACTTGAGAACTTGTGGAATCGACTCAGGATAATTTCTCATTAGGTCGCGGGTTTAAAAAAAAAAACCGGATGACATCCGCGGCTTATTTTATAGGACGGCCACTGACCAACTCAAAAAGACTACTGATTTCATTGATTTCAGCCATAGAATTGCCGCTTCTTCTACGGTTGAGAAGATATTCATCAAGGATCTGGGAAGGTGAAGGGAGAGCCTAGCAGGATTAGAGAAGATCATTAGGGGCATGATCTATCCGGGCCGGGCTCTAAGATTGGGCTTGCCCATTTCTCAAATTTCGTGCATAATTCTCTGACCTTGCCTGGCCGTGAGAATTTATAGGGACCCTTTTGGTTCCTGAGACTTAACAATCACAGCATGGGCAAAACAAATGTGTTTTCGTATCAATTCAAATTGAAAGATCCTCTCATCTCCAATTATTAGTCGTCAAAATTTTTACTAATTTTGTTCTTGGTTTCCATGCGCGCTCCATTTTTCGTTTTATCAAAAGAATCAAAGAAATGTTGCAGCATCCATTTTTACAGGTGTAATTTCGATTGATTAAGGATAAAATAGCTTAGCAAATAGAAGTTCGTTCCAAGTATCTTGAAGGCCAGGCAAGCACCAGTGCACACAGTCTGCATATAGCTTACAGGGTTCGCTATCTGCTCCGAGTCAGTGGGCTCCACTGCTTCTTGTAAATCATCGTGTGAGCGTCCTTTCGATAGTTCGAGAGCTGAGTTATGTTCAGGAATGTGATGGGCACTTTCGATTTGCTGAACACTTCACTTATCACCTGCATTATGCTTTTCCGAGAATCTGAGCCCCAGTAGTTTGGATCTTCGATCGGCGTCGTTTGGTTGTAGCAGTTGCCTCCGGGTTCGCCACCCCATTCTTCGCTACTGCAAGAAGTTTCGTATGTTCAATTAGAACAGATCAATTTGAATTATTTCCAATTAAAAGTTAGAACAGGTCGATTTAGAATTTGTATTTTCACAGAGAGAGAGAGAGAGAGAGAGAGAGAGAGAGAGAGAGAGAGACATACTTTCCATGAGTAGGTGACATGCTAGTGAAGAAGACTCTGGTCTTCTTAGGGTCCATATTCTTCTGCACCCATCTCACCAAGCTTTTCATTCCCATTCTATAAGCATCATCGGTGCTCATCACCACAACATCCTTGACCTCATCCTCGAAAGACCCTTTCCTGCAAAAAGGTTTTGATCAGAACTGTTTAAACCAACCTCTAGCCGGGCCAATTAGTAACCGTCCACAACCGAGAAGAATCAAAATGATCTTGGTTTTCATAGTGATGATGTGAATTGTGAAGGGATTTACAGGATCTTCACGGTGACCCCGCTCATCCACCAAAGATAGGTGTTGAACACCAGTATGTCCACTCCTTTCCAGTGCCTCCCGTGCTTGTTGATTGAGCCTTTGCGTACGAACCTATCAGTCACCCGGTGGATGACGGCATTGTCCGAGTTCGATTCGAGAAGAAATGGTGCCCAGTAGAACTCGATTGTAGCATTGTAGTCCTGCAGTTTTTCAAAGAGAGAAAATGAGAATTGCCAAAGCACATGGACAAGGGATGATCTGTTTTGGTTGAGTCGATCGGTCTGCAGGGTAAACACAAATTGAGAAAGTAAAATTCTCGGGTTACCTTGGCAGTGAAGACGGTGAGGGAGTCAAAGGTTTCCATGGACTTGGAACCTTCAGGGATGAGCGAATGGAGGAGGCAGATCATCGAAACATACTGCCCTCGGTTTAGGGGAGTCACCCACATACATCATCCTCTTCCCTCTCAACGTCTCTAACATCAACGTTGCATTGAATCTGCACAAGTAATTTGTCGCAAGAAACATTAGAGTTTCCTAATAGGAAAACAATCCAGCAAGTTCTGACTGACCAGATTTAAAAGATTGAGGGGACATAATTAATCGATCAAGCAATTAATCGATGGCTCTGCTACATAGTATTGTCATGACTCGTGAGCCAATGGGATTGATCGCCTGTTCGAAGAGTTCGAATACTTCAACGACTGTACTCATGAAATAAACATCGACGGACTAACTTCACTAGACAGTTTTGTTGCGAATGAACTTGTCCTAAATGTTGCATTGGAAAAAGATAAGAATGAGAACCCGTCCAGTGACTTCCTGTGGCCATGACCAGGTAAAAGTCCCAGGTATCTGGTTTGCTTGACTTTACAGTTCAAAAAAAAGGCCTGTGGCCGCCAATGATGCAATTTCTCTCTATCAAACCATTCTCCACTAATGACTTTTATATCGCGAAAGTCCTTCGTTTTAGTAGTCAAAAAATTGCGATTACTATCTGCAGAAGCAGGCGACGGAGTCCGCGATCAAGATCGGAGAAGAATAATAATCGATGCAAGCCATCACAATTGATGAGGACACTGTGCTAGACACAGTCAAGATGATTGGATTCCAAGACAGGTGCATTGTGGGGTAAATGGAAAAAAATATATTAAAGAAATCAATCTCGTGTCCTAAAAGTCAATGCCACCCTCATTGTCCTGATTCATTTGGTATATCTAACCGCAGAGTTGTTGGAATCATTAGGTAGTGTTTGTTTTCAAAGCTAATGCCATGGCCGGCGGGCCAGACCCGCCGGCGCCCCTGGCGTCGGGCAGGCAGCAACTCCCATGGGAAATACACCACGTACCTTCTGATCTCCCAAAATGGAGAGTCAACTTTCAGATCTCTAATTCATATTTATGGTGGACCTTCCATATTCTCTTTGGGGCGTGAGGTGGGCTTGCCAACTATCTCTATTATATGGAACTTTTCCAATGTACCATCACGAGAAGCAAGCTTTCCCACGAAACGACATCAACCCATCCATGGCAGTCGAGAGCTTCTTCAATGACTCACCGGAAAATCTCGAAACTTTCTTCATCTTATTCCCACGAAGTTAATCTCGTTTGACGATTCAAAAGGAAAATGAGCTAGCTACAGTGTTTCCCAGATTAAGACAACCCCATGTTGACCACCTTACCATTTCAGAGGTTGAAGCAACAGGGAAGAGGGAGAAGAAGAAACAGAGAACTAGAAGTAAAAGACGAAACGAAGAGTCACCGACACGCATTAAGAAAAAGTTGAAAATATTGATCGAACATAAAGAAGAAAATGGAACCTGGGCAGAGAACAGGAATGAGGTTGCCAGCGCCAGTTCCTGTAGTCCTTGTCCGGCCTGCCGTGCTCTTGACACGTCAGCTGCGGCTGGATGTACGGGCACTCCGACTCCTCGTAACTCGGCCGAGCCGACTCGTCCCTCACCCACCTCCCGCTGAACACGTCGCACCCTTCCTCCCCCCTCCCTATCGCGAACGGAATAACCGGCTCGCCGCCGCTGGCGCCGCTCTTCCGCTGTTCTGACGATCCAAGAACGCCGTCAACGGCCGCCTCATAGATAGTGCCGCCGGCGGGCCGCACGCCCCGCGTTTCGGAATCCGTCTTCTCTATGTTAGATGAGGAGATGGAGGGACGACTCAACGCACCGGTTCGCGGCCCGGGACGAGGCGAGGTCGGGCGGACTTGGCGCTGTTGACCGAAGATGCAGACCAGGTCCTCGCTGTAGAGGATGGAGACGAAGACGATGAACGATAGTAGGGCGAAGAGGTAAGGCGAGAGACGCGTCTTTCTCAGAGAAGAAGAAAGCGACGACGACGACGCCGGAGAAGAAGAAGAAGAGAGGTGTTTTCATTTCGGTGGGTGGTCTGAAGCCTTCTACCTCTGTTTGGAGGGCGCTGATGAGTTTTATTTGAGGCTGATGGGTTTCTTGGGAATCTGTAAATGTAGCTTTTGATATGTAAATGATTCGTAGGGAATGATATCAAGAGAGAAATGCCCTTTTTAACGCCTGTGAAAGAACAATCAAGTTTTAAAATTTTTAAAAGTTTAACTAAGTCAATTGAGTCCGTTTTAGAAAAAAAAAATCGATTGAGTCATAAAAATTTCAAAAAGTATAATCAAGTCCTAGGGAAAAGTGCCAAAAAAGTCATAAATCTTTTGCATTAATGTCAATTTAGTCCTAAACTTTTTAAATTGGTGTTAATTCAGTCCTAAACCTTTTGCATTTATGCCAATTTAGTTCTAAACCTTTTTTTGTGTCAATTTGGTCCTAAACTTTTTAAATTAGTGCCAATTCAGTCCTAAACCTTTTGTTTTTATGCCAATTTAGTCCTTCCGGCCAATTTTGATCGGAATTTCTTGACGTGGGCCTTTCTTTGGCAGTCACCGTGTTGGCAATGGACAAAACAACTTAAATAATATTTTAATAAATTTTGAATTTTTCTATTTTTCCTTTTTTCTTTTTTTTTTCACTTTTTTTCTTTGTTTTTTTTTTCTTTCTCTTCCTCTGGCGGTCGCTGGCCCGGGAACCGCCGAGGCCAATAACCGGTGAGTCGAGCTCACCGATCGGCGGCAAAGGCGGCTCGCGCTCGAGGGAATCCCGAGGGCAGGCGGGGCTTGCGCTCGTCCGTGCCGGCGAGGCGACCTCGCCCAGCTAAGGGCGAGCCTCGCCCATGGTCGGGCCTCACCGGATCACGATGAGGCGGGCCTCGCTCGGCGGCGAGCCTTTGGTCGAGCCTCGCCCGGATCCGGCGAGGTTGGGCCTCGCCCGACCATGGCGAGGCTTGCCCTCGCCGGATCGTGGCGAGGCCTCGCCATGGTCGAGTGAGCCTACCCTCGCCAGTGGCCGACAAACTCGACCTCGCCAGCCACTGGCCTTTGGCCGATTGTCGAACGGCGACCCGCCCGGAAGAGAAAGAAAAAAAAACAACAAAAAATTCAAAAAAAATTAAAATATTATTTAAAAACAGAAAAATTCAAAATTTATTAAAATATTATTTAAGTGTCCACATCCACGAAATTCCGATCAAAATTGGCCGGAAGGACTAAATTGGCACAAAAACAAAAGGTTTAGGACTGAATTGGCACCAATTTAAAAGATTTATGACTAAATTGGCACCAAAAAAGGATTTAGGACTAAATTGGCACTAATGCAAAAGGTTTAGGACTGAATTCGCACCAAAAAAAGATTTAGGACTAAATTGGCACTAATGCAAAAAGTTTAGGACTGAATTGGCACCAAAAAAAGGTTTAGGACTAAATTGGCACTAATGCAAAAGGTTTAGGACTTTTTTGGCACTTTTCCCTCAAGTCCTAAAACTTATCGAATTGATCCGATCAAATCCTTCTGTTGATTATACTTTTTAAAAGTTTTAAGACTCGATCACATTTTCGTGACAAGTTTTAGGACTTGATTGTACTTTTTGAAAATTTTAGGATCCGATTATACTTTCGTGACAAATTTCGGAACTTAATTATACTTTTTGAAAGTTTTGAAACTCGATTGTACTTTCAGCACAAGTTTTAGGATTTTCAATGCACTTATTCCTAATATATATTTAAGACTTTAAATTTATAAAAAAGAATAAATAGAATGTCAACGGGGAAAAAATGTGGAAATTGATGTGTGATATAAGTTTCTAACCGTCTGATTGGTTATCTTTGTTTGATCATCACGATCAAGATGCGGTAAAGTGTCCCTTCCCTTTAGTTATAAAATCATGTGAATATAACAAGATCATTGTCAACAACATTAACCCATATTTTCTGAAAATGATTGCAACGTATCACAAACTTGATCTCACATAATCGACATAATCTCTCGATTATCTTGTAGTTCTAAAAATACGTATATCTTTTAGGTCAAAGTTTTAAAAATCCATATAATTTTTCAATGATTTATTTCTTTCATTTGTATCAATTTCCCTCGTACCTTTGAAAAAGAAAATATTATAACATTACATGTTATGAAGAGTCTACCAACATTTCAAAAGCCACATTTGTTATTCGGGCTTTTTTTTTCGATCTCGTGGCAGCTGCCAACTGGGTCAACTTATAAGATCAAATATGCAAAAGACCACTCTTTTATGTAAGTTTATACAAAGAGTATATCATTTAGAAGTTGAATCTTAAGTCTCATACTTCTTGATGTTTTTTTTTTGGTAAGATCATACTTCTTGATGTTTATATGTGCATTACATAATAAACTCGATTGAACATACTACTGATTGTTTAATTTGTGCAACCATTATTAAGGAGCACAATGCCACATTGTGGATTTGAAAAACTTCATCAATGGACCTTCCTCATACCAAGGTCGTCGAGAAATATCAAATTCTTTTATTACCATATTCTTGACACCGTCTCCGTATTTCCATTTTTAAATTGTTCACGGACTAGTTAACGCACACTCCACGTCATGTGCTCACCATGTTGTCTATCCTTTTTTAAACCTTATGTTCGAAATTTGTTAATAATGATTCTGTAAAATTAACACTTCGCCTTGGAAAAATGGAAAATAGCTTAGCCTAGTGTATGCAAAGGTTTGTGACACTAAAGTTACGTTTGTTTCACAAAAAATGTGACATTTCTGAAAAATATTTTTTCGAAAGTCATTTCCTAGGAAAATGATTTTTCAGTGTTTGGCTGAAAATTTACAATAAACTGAGATTTATTTTCCGTCGTTTGGTATAGAAAATCTTATTTGATTTTTCTAAATAGACGTATAGTGTCGAAGCATTAGTAACTTGCACATGAGAAGTAGAGGATTCGAGGACGGGCACTAGATCCCAAGTCCGGCCTCAATGGACCCCGACCCAGGCACCTAGTCCAAGGTACAACCTTTGTTGATGCAAGTCCAGGTCTTGGGGATCAAAGTTCAGGTATCGAGATCCAGTGCTCGACCTTTGTGGACCTTGGCTAGAGTGCCAAGGCATCAGGCATGGGCACCAGGACTCTAGGCCTGGCCTCAATGGACCCGGACACGAGTGTCAAGAGCCTACGGCATGGGCACCAGAGTCCCGGGCTTAGTTTCAATGGACCTAGGCATGGACGTCGGAGATTTAGGCATGGGAACCAGAGTCCCAAGCCCGGCCTTGATAGACCTGAGTCCGAGTGCCGGAGATCTAGTCCTACAGCAGAGACCTAGGAACTAACGTTGGGGTTTTCATGCTCAAGCGTAGAATTTCGGATCAAAGTATCAATACCTAGTCGTTTTTTGAAAAATAACCTCCGATATTTTAAAGAGGAAATTATTTTCCTTAATTGAAGTATAGGTTTTCCGTTGATTTCATTTTTTAAGCAAATCAAATGTCGGAAAATTAGGAAAATATTTCTAGCGAAACAAACAGAGCCTAAGGTAAAACTCGGTAAAAGAAAGAGTTATTTAATTTGACATGACCATTCGCGAGTGATTCAAAAGCTGGCGAAGCTCGTGCACAATTTGCGAAACATCGATGCTAGACGTTAGAAGAATTACCTTGAAGAAATCAATAATCACGTGGCGCCACAAACTAACGTCTAATCTAGAGGCCAAATATGTATACAATGATTAAATAATATACCTTAGATGGTAAAAGGGGTTATCTTCGCTTTTTCGGGTAAATTTATTTGCAAGTACAATAGATGTAGCATCTTTTTCGCCCAAAGAATGATTATTACTAGGAGAAAAGCAGGAACGACTTATGTTTTGCAAGCGTGACGTTCATGGAGATCGATGCCGCATCCGAAGCTTAATGGAGTTGATGAGTTCATTTACAGTTGAGGCACATCAAAGTACAAAATGTACTTCTAACAACCTTTGATTGCATCTATCTAAAAACGGGTTGTATCTTAACAAAACTATTGCTTACATTAGGTGAATGCGTTCACTTCAAATGCAAGCCGCGCCCATTTTTTTCGCAAACAAGGCTTTATTTGATGTATATGAACAGGACGGACGGCCTGGATAATTTGCGTGCATATGTAATCGATCACGATAGAAATGGAGATCACGTTAAAAATGATATTATAGATCGAGGGTTGAATCCGGTCCAGACGATTTCCTCTTCTTTTTCTTTCTTTTTGTGGGACGAGAACGAGAACGAGATAAAAATGATATTATAGATCGAGGGCTTTATGACCCATTTATGAATCCGGTCCAGACGATTTCCTCTTCTTTTTGCTTTTCTTTTAATTAAATATAAGAAAATTCATATTGCAAGATTGAGGAGGGTGAGGAAATGCGAGAGTTTAAATCATTGACTCATTTATGACCCATTTATGCTTATGACTCATTTAACAAATATAAGACTTCTACCAATTTATGGTTTACTAAATATAACTAACCCATTTATGACCCATTTACTAAAATGGGTTAACAAAAACCCATTTTGACAGGTCTACTTCAAATGCAAGTTTGCCTCTGCAGAAATGGAATTAAAAAACCCATTCACGTCCTTGTCACTTCTACTAGGCGAAAGAACTCAATCATCTATCGGAGGAAGGAAATGGAAACGGAAACGACAGGAGACACAAGACAGAGAGGAGAGAGGGCAAGTGGAGACTTTTTTTCTTTTCATGTTTTGGGGGTTTTAGGTAAAATGATTACCCAAACATTAGGTGGCACTTCAGCTTCAGTTGGTGGCAATATTCACCTAGTTGCTTATGATGCGCACGAATACCATTTCGTGTTCGGAAATTATTTCTAAACAGAAATAATTTTTTTAAATTCTGTGCCCGGAAATAATTTCTGAACATTTGAAGGCGTTTGATAAACTGTTCAAAATTTCTATTCCTAGAGTTAAAAAGAACAGAAATGCATTTAGTAACTACACACAAATTTCTTTTTATTAATAATATTTTAATAATATTTTGAATTGTTTATTTTTTTTTTTTTTTCTACCCATGGCGATTGACATGGCCCGCCACCGACCACAACCCTGTGGCCGCAAGAAGTCCACTCACCCTCCGATCACCCGGGCCGGCGAGGGTCCCCCCTTGGCGAGGGCGAGGGCTGGACCCTCGCCGCCTAGGCGAGGCGCAACACCGTCGACCATGGCGAGGTCGGCCTCGCCGGGCCGTGGCACCCTCGCCGGCCTTGGGTTGTGGCCGGTCGCCGGGGACCGACCACAACCCAAGAAGAGCAACACAAAAAGAAGAAAAGAAAAAAAAGAAAAAAAAGAAAAAAAAATGATTCTCAAAATTGTGCCGAGAAATAAGAAGCAACTTTTTTTTATTTCTTGTTTCTCTTCCAAAACTATTTCTCGGCACAAATATTTGCAAAAATGCGCCTGGGAACAAAAATTTTACCAAACGCATTTCTATTTCCAAACTATTTCTGGGAACAAAAGAACAGAAATTTTCACTGTTTGGCACGTTACCAAACGGGTTGGGGGAGCTTCTTATGCTAGAATAGATAGGCTGGCAATCAGAAACATAATATTAAATGGAAGCATGTGATTTATCGAACCTCATATGCACATTAACATGCACCTGCAGCTGAAAGAACGCTGCGGCCGTACTATGTTCTTCAGTAAAGATCTCGGTGTGAGGTGAATTGTGTTATTAGGTGATATAAAGGGAGGAGTTGCGGAGCGACTAGATTTGGTTTTTGTTCTGATCAGACTTATGTCGTAAGCGTGATGGAGAAGCTGGAAAGCTTCGAAAAGTTGTTTGAAGAAATCACCATCTCGATAGAACGAGCACATGTCAGCTGCAGCTCCATTTCATTTGATCTTTTACTTGCTGAAGCGAAGGGGCATTGCCCTTTTCTTGCTTTCTTCTAGTTCCCGTTAAAGACGCAGATTTTCATTGCCTTCAGCCCCAGGAGACCCGCTGAAGTTTTTTCATCTTAATTGAGCAGAAAGAAAGGTGATGCAGTGCAGTTACTTCTATGTAGGAGACAGAGAAAACTCTTTTGATGACTTGCTTTCAGGCAGATTAGGCTACGTTTTCCTTTCTTCTGTCCTTCCTTATGTTCTCCGAGGGCCAAGCTATCATCAATGCAGCACAATTTCTAATATTTCCTTTTGGCCAAACAATAAATCAAACATCATGCGGTACAGACTCCAACCTCTAACCTTCGGCTGTTAAGCCGTGAAATAAGCCAACCCTACGGTCACGATTCTAGGATGCTTCACATGGCAATTTTATTATTTCCTGTATCACACGTGAAAGGACGTCAACAGCTGGACTTAAACGGTTTCTACTTTTTAGACTATCTCGTATTAAGACTCGGGCCTATTCCTTTTGTTTTCCCACCAACATCCGTGCTTGAGCGTCAGATTAAAGTTAAATTACCGTGCTGTGCTCTTACGCAAAACAAACAAACAGAAAAGAGACTAAAAATGACCTCATCTCAGCATGCTTTCAAACTTGCAATAAATAAGAACACCCGCGTTGTTGCAAGATACCTTAACTTTTGCGTTACGTCACAACATCATCCTTACACACTAACCAAAAATTAATTGAATATAGTGAGAAACTGACTAAAGAACCTCCAGAACACCGGCATCAACCGTCGAAAGCTCCTGATTAACTTTGTAATTTCCAAATTTTTTCCTTCTCCTAAATGAACTTTGGATGCACATTACGTGACACAGTACAAGAGTCAATTGAGGAATCAATTGAGCCTACTGATAATTTCTTAAAAGAGAAGAAAATTTTAAACAAAGGTTTGCTTCTTTACTTGGCAGACGTAAAATGAACTTAATTTACGAAAAACAGTAGAAGAAAGTAATCGCGATGGGAACCAAAAAGAAAATATCCTCAACAATCGAGGATTTGGAGCTTTCAAAAAATGCAATAACAGAGAGAGAGAAAGAGAGAGAGAGAGAGAGTCAGTCCTGCCACGTCGTTGTATTTAGGTGGTATTGATCCCAAAATCGAATCTTGAATGTTAGATTCTCAATCGGAAGACTGCATCTCATCTTTAAAATGTGCATTTCCATAAGAAGCAGCCGGAGATTATTGCCCAATGAATCTTGAATGGAAACTAATTGCTTAAAAGCCAACAGAAGTATAGGAGCCTTGGTGACCTTGAGAAGGCCCTCGAAATTTTTGCACTAGAGACATAACTAAACCCTGCAAACAATAAAGCTGAAAGTAAGTATATGCCAACTGGTACAAAGAATCACAAATGATGAAAATGCACATAGTCTGCCAAATGGCTGGCTGGTGCAGCAGAGACTTCCACAAAGTCGCAGGGAGACATATTATGAGCTCAATTCTCTCGTACAGAATTTTTCTACATACAACATGTGCTGGAAATTAGCAAGGCAGAACTTAGACCAACTGTCATATGCTCAATTGAGAGTAGCAAAATGGGTCCTGCATTCGTACAATAAGGCAAGTTCACTGTTTTCTTCGCTGTGCACACATTGTTTTGGTCATCAATTAATACTTATGTGATTGATCTAAACAATATTTCCAACAGACACAGATGGCTAAAATTTTGCTATTCGTGCAGATCTCATCTGTTCGACAACAGAAAAATTCAAAAGCTCGTGAGTTGGACATCAAGCATGAAGAACTTCCATCTGTTCTTCCAACAGGACTGGTAATGAGATCTTGACGAACCAATATCCTTGAGAGAGATACACGTTGACATAACATATCCTGAAGTTGTAGTCCACCTGTGCATGTATAAGCCTACATCCTGCCCTAAGTCAAATTACTGCCGGTGTGAACTTGGTATTATTTTCGCAACAGAACTTTTTAAAGATCTAGTTCTCTTCATTTTCTGTGTTCACATAAATAAAGTCCAGTACAATTAAGCAAAGGGAGAAAAAGATTCACAACCGAAGCATAGCTGACTAACATTCTAATTTATTCTGTTGTGTAGCACATGACCATTTCAAAACAAGTAACATCACACATGGATAGGGTACCTTTGTTCGATGTGGCAAGCTAGCCCAAAACTCTAAGTTTGGAATTGCCTGAAAAAGTAGTGGGAAAAACACCCATAATGTCAGATTACCAGCAAATCATGCAGCAGCACCATCAGAAGAATTTGTAAATAGCACATATAATAACAGAAGGAACACGTATGCCTTTTTGTCAAAGCATATAGAGGTCCCAATTGAATCATTGACCTTTGAATTTTAAGAGAGGACATTATCCGAAAAAGATTAGAAAGGATTTGCAATCTAAACAGCAAGGCAAGACAATTCAGAAAAAAGTTAGCAGGTATCATGAAGTTCACAGATTTGCTTAAAAGAAGGTGATGCAACAAAATGAAAGATTTGAACAAAGAAAAGGAACTTAAAAAATCACCTATATTAGCAGGTACAAGAACGAGCTGCATAACAAACAACTAAAATGCTACACATAGTATCCATGCAAGAGAATTTTTTTGTCTTGCTTGTAGGAGAACGAGAACCACTCAGCTCACATTAGTGAAGAATATCAGGTAAGCCGTGTGAGGATGAGGATGATAATACCTTTAGACTTAAGAGTGTCTTACATTACTGTACTACAAGTGAAATTCTGAAAAACAAGGCATTTAGTGGAGAAAGAAAAGTAACGACTGAGTTGGAAACATACATCTATACCACGAACTCCAAGCATAAAGTATCTATACACTGCACCAGCAAGTAGATACCCTCCAAAGAGACACATGCTTCTGTAATTCAGATAAACACATTCAGAAAAACAAGACAGAATTGTCAGAGTTTAAAATTACTCAGACAATATATGTTTTGCAAAAATCTAAAGGACTTAAGAAGAAAATAAGAATCTCACATTATCAGGAGGATACCAAACCAACCCCATCCACGTCCATGCACGTAGATTATTTTAGCGCAGCCAGAAGGATGCCTCAACGATGTAGCCTGAAATTATGACATAAGAAATGCTACTCCAGATTCCCCCCAACCAAATCGATGCATCTAATAAACCTTCACCATCACCTTTTTTTAACAGTCATATAAGCAGAATAAAACAGGCATCTTTAGCTGATCTTCAATTAATGTGATTATTCCTAACTTCCGGTATCATTAAACTTCAGCATATATTGATTGACTCTTCGCATCTCTAGCTAATACTGCACCAATGATCCTGCTATTTGATCATGACTTCATTATTATAGTTTCTGTCAATGCTCTGGATAAAGAAGAAACTATTAAAACCCACTTGATGCCTCCCATGTAGAACTATGTTGTTGGTGATGATAAAGAACCAGAAAACAGTCTCATCCTCTGAGCATTGTGTTTATTATGGAAACCAGAAAGAACTCCAGGGCCATGAAGAGAAGAAAAAGGACAAATGCTCATGTCATTTTGCTACATCCTCTCGTTCCAAATCCTACAAACACATTGTTAACTGCTGGAGAATAAATAAAAGACTTCCAGTTTGTCAGAGCACTCACATAGTCACAAGTCCCATATTTCTCCAGTAAATTTGGTCCCTGTTGGAGTCACCCAAATCAAAATCTCATATAACAAAGAAAAAACAACATAGAAGGAAATATACAATCATGTTATGATATCTGAGCAACCAAATAGGTTATGGAAAAAAAATTACAGTCAGATTCTTACTTGAACTCTACTTGGATCACATATGATGGATACAGAAAGTGAACAATTAGACTTGCCACCATTACTCATCATCTTGACAGTGACACCACTGTGCGGTTTCTTCTGATCTACGAGAGTCAAGATAAAAAGAACATGAATTGATATCTCAGACAAATATTAAAGTTGCCACGCACAGAAAGTAGCCAAATCATAATTTTTTTCCTACAGCTGCATTAATACACATAAGCATGTATTAGATACAAATATTTCCAACTGTGCAAACATACACAGGGACGGATTGAGAGGGGGGCCAGAAGGGCCATGGCCTCCCCAAGCATGTCTAATATGCCCAGAAGTCCAAGAAGATTAGGCCCAATATCCACCAGACCAGAATGGCCGGTTCGACTGGGTACCGGATGGTCGTTTGGTCCAGACTGAAAATTATATAACATCAAAAATTATTTATCAAATAAGAGATAGTTATCTCACCTGTGATGTCAACATGAGTGCTAGTTGCATCCCCAATCGTAATACATACTGGGTAGCCTGTATTTGTAAGTACCATACAAATTTTTATGCTATGAGACACTGTAAATAATATTCAGAATATTACAGAACATCTTCAACAGCCACACATATGGAAAATTTCTCCTGCTCCCTCGTGAAGCAATGAATTTCAGACCAACTGAATGCTACAATTGATGGAATCCATTGCAATCATAAGCCATAGTAGAAACAATTTACAAGCTAATCAACAGGAGGAGAGGAAGCTGCTCTCTATGTCTACCTAAATAGTAATATGGAAGGTAGTGGCACATACAAAACTAATGAGACATTAGGACTGTAGAAAAACTATCTTTACCAGAGGCTCAATTAATTCCTTTAGAGCCAGTGATAGGAAGAAATTTGCGCAGCCACAACATATTGTAAATATTAATCCGTTATACAACAAGAACAGCAATCCCCAGTCTAATCAATAAAGCTACCAAGGTCTCATTGTATAAAAGATGGATGCACCAGAAAGCGGCAGATTTCTTACCTTCAACATCATCTGTCACAAGAGCACTACACTCCATGCCGCAGCGTGACGGACCTCCACAATCCTGTAACACAAGTGCTGCAATTAAGCTACAAGAGAATTCAGGAAATCCTATAAATAGATATAAGTCCAAGGAGAATTTCCTAAACAAAGAACTTGAGAAGTCACCGAGCAGTCAACGCATCTGGGTGGGTCATGATTGAATATCATAGCGCCGCAGAGCTGCTCAAGAGAATAGACATTCAGAGCAACATCAGTGAATCAGCTAGAACTCATGTAAATTACCAACAATCTACTCTAAAGGCTCTTGAGACCTGTATCTTGGACAGAGAGATATACGGGTCCCTATGGTGGAGTTTACATGCGTCAAAGTGCAAAAAACTGAAGTCTCACATTGAGCATTTTTATGGAAAATAAAAAGAAACAAAATGTGACCTGTTGGAGACAACCTGAAACCAGAGCACAGTATCATCTGCCGCCACTTTGTAAAACCTGCGCCACATATACAGAAGAATTGTGATGCTTCTTAAGAGCCAAATTAATGTGATTGATGTCCGTTTATACAATTATACAGGCATAAAAAACTGGAAGGCTCCGAGTTACTTGTTGCATTTGAACACGTGATAAACTGAGTACACTCCGAGATTTGTTCAAATAAGGTGGATGATGACCTAACTTAGGATATGTCTACCGGCTAATTGAGATTAACACCTACCGGAGCTCAGCTCATGATAGCGACTTATATCACAAATCATTAGATTACCTTTAATGCCACAAGCGCGTCAATTCCAGCTAATATTGGCCAAGCCAACAAGTGGCCCACCTGAGCAAATTGCGAATCCGACACAATGGACTGGCAGATCTAACGCGATGCTCTCAGAGAAAATCTACGACATCTCTGCCCAAACAGCCGCAGTATCAAGACAGTACACTCAAAACGCGTTGCGATCGCAAAAGAACTTCAATCAATACCAACGGTACGCTAAAACTACGCTAAACACGTTGCGATCGCGACGCTCACAAGCGCGTTCGTCCGTACGTAAGCTGAATATCCGATCAACAACAAGACGAGCTACCTACTATCCATCCGCATACACTACGCCGAGTCTAAGCTCGCCGAAGCCGGAGAAGGCGAGTTAAGAGACACGTTACCCGTCCTCGCTGAGCACGCCGTGCGGGAACTTAGGGATGGGAGAGGCCAGGCTATAGTTGTAGAGCCTGTCGCGGTCGGCGAAGCTGAGGTCGCACGCCGCGGATGCCGAGCTCGCCGCCGCCGCCGCCGCCGCCGCCCGGGACGCAGCTCAGGATAGCCGGGAGAAGAAGCAGCCGTCCCAGCGAGCCGCGGCGGATCATCTCGATTTTCCGGATGGAGCTCAGCCGTTGGATTCCCTCATGGAACGCGTCGAAGGCGGAGTTGCAGAGGATCGAGAGGAAACCCTGAGCTGGAGACTCTTGAGGTGGCACGGAGAGAGAAGAAGGGGACGAAGGGGACGACGACAGGGCGAATGTTTCCAAAGCGAAGGGGAGGGAAAACCCCCGAGAACATTCGCTCGATTTTTCCACGTTATTTTAATGATCACGAGACGATTTGCTGGTTTTATTTTTTTTTGCTTCTAATCTTTTGATAATGAAGTGAAGAGTGCAGAATTATTTGTTAAAACGGGGAAAAGAAAATAGTAATGGACGTGATTACAATTGACTTGAAGTCAAGCGAATGTGGGACCATCAATAATTCGTCACGGTCCACGAACGCGTGCTAGAAGTTCGACGTGATCTTTTTTCTGTTACTTTTCAAATTTGATCACCGAATTTTGGGAATTCCGCTCGATGTAGTCCCCATTAAGTGCGCTCCGGCTCCATAGTGGCCCGCCCCACAAGCCGCCATCCCCCGCCGGGACTCGCCGCGAGAAGCTTTCATGGCCGCCTCTTTATCGCAGCCGGTCATCGCCTCCCACCACGAGAAGCCCAGGCCAGCAGTCATCACGGCTGCTGATGTGGCCCTCTCATCATGCTTTACCTCGCTCTCTCTTCCCCTCAAATATGAGCCAAGGCGTCATGACCTCAAATCAAGTCGCATACTCTAAGGCCTCGTCGATCTCGAATTTGAGGTGCGCATCCTCAGGTCCGAGGCACGCAATCTTAGGTTTGAGATGACATGGCCTCCACAGTTAAGAAAGAGAAAGGCGGTGGTAATGATGATGAACACGACATTTATTCTTACATATTTCAGCTACGGTGAAGCTAATCTATCCTTTAGATAATGGCAGCCACCGAGCTTTCAGGTTGTGGTGATGGTTTCGAGTTGGGGGCATTGTTCAATAGTGATCGTAAAGGATTGTAGCCGAGTGTGGTCAAGTCGTGAGTGTGCTGGAAACATATCGCATAGAAGCTATGTAGGCGCCAAAATATACAAATGGATTACATAGCATTAATTTCCACATCACCTAGCACAATTACTATTTTGACAAAAGGATTTGATTGGTTCAAATTTTGAAAATTTAGGAACTCTATTGAATATTAAATAAAAGTTCATCGACTTATTCATGTCATTATCTTTATATGTAAAACTACAGGAGTACATCATTGTGTTTTTTTTTTAAAAAATTGATGGTCAACTTTTCTTTGTCAAGCAAAATTAGGGTCACACTCATATTTTCAGTTCAAATATACGAAAAATTTAACCCCCGAATAATAATGCAAGAAATTCTATCACTTTGCTTTAAAATGAAACCTATCAAAATGGACCCATTTCTTAATTCATACTTGATTAACTGATTTGTTATATGGTTTCGTTATATCCAAAAATGGATTTAGAATGGTAAAATCCATAATGATATGAATATTAAATAAGTTTATAACTTATTAGAATCAACCTATAGTCTAATACGTTAGCTAGTCTGTAAATTTTGAAAAATTCCACGTTAACCCTCTAAAATTTCAATGAATTGGCAACAATTTGGTTTTCTATCTGCATAGTTATTAATCGTTAATTGATAATGAACCATCTCAGTTTTATTGACTTTGTAATAGATTAATGAAGTCAAGGGAGTAATACGTAATTTTCCAAACTTTAGGACACGCTCGAGTCTCGTGCAACGGCACCAAAGTTCATGGGGATTTTGACAGTTAAGCCCATGAACTTGATCGAGGCCCGGCCCAAGGGCATGAACGTAAACGTCGAATGACGCCGCGGCAATTTTCGTAATTTTGCGGTAAATTGAAGTCCTTAACCGCTAAAAACGGCGGAACTAAAGAAGCCCGAACCAAAAACCCTGAGACGAAGCAGAACGGCGGAGCAGCACCGCAACCGAAAATGGACGACGAGCCCCGCGACGGCAGCCGCAACGGCGCTCTGACCGCCACGCGCTTCTCCGACCTCGAGCCGCCCCTCTCCGAGCCGGTCCTCGAGGCTCTGAGCCTGTCGGGTTTCGAGTTCTGCACGCCGGTGCAGGCCGCCACGATCCCCCTGCTGTGCAGCTTCAAGGACGTCGCCGTCGACGCCGCACCGGCTCCGGCAAGACCCTGGCGTTCGTCGTCCCTCTCGTGGAAATCCTCCGCCGTTCCTCGCCGGCGCCGCCCAAGCGCCACCAGGTTCGGCCGCCGCTCGTTTTAATGGTTTCACCACGCGTAAACGAGTGAACGAGAAGTTCGAGTTGTTGTGGCGCTGGCTCGAGACCGTCGTGATGCGAACTGTAGCGATGTTTATCGTGTGAGGAGTTGGGGATGAATTGTCCATAGAATATCTGCAAAATCGTAATTACTGGACAGGCACTGTTGTGCGGATGGTGGTGATTCACTGTGAATTTACAGCAATACACCAACACTAGCTCCTCATCAGTGCTTGTTTTTGGGAAAACACTGCATAGCATACAATGTGTACGGGGGCGTGTATTGTCTATTGCGTGGAGTTCCGTCTCCGAGTCTTCATGCAATGCCTGTTTAGTTCGTCCAAAGGCAAAATGGATTGCTCAAATAGGTTTGGTTTGGATCATGGTTTGCACCGGTTTGCTGCCCAAAGTGATGCTCCCAAGGGGTTACTCTTGTGAATATCTAGCGGACTTTCAATAGTTGGCTAGCAGCTTTAGTTTCAAGTCTGATTTGTTCATTAAAAATTGGTATGCTTGTAGGTATTGGGGATAATTATTTCTCCTACCAGGGAACTATCGTCACAAATCTACCACGTCGGCGCAACCTTTCATTTCTACATTGTCAAGTATCAAGTCCTTGCTTCTAGTCGGAGGAGTTGAGGTTAAAGCAGACATGAAGAAAATTGAGGAGGAAGGAGCAAACTTGCTGATAGGTACACCTGGGAGGCTGTATGACATTATGGATCGGATGGATATCTTGGATTTTAAGAATCTTGAGGTATGTATACATGCATCATCTTGTGTTACTTTTGTGCCGTTCAATTATGATAAGCTTGTCAAAAGAAACGGCTGTCATGTGTACCGACTGCACAGAAATTGTTTACTCAGCTTATTGGTACATCTTTTGGTTGTACCAGATTCTAATTTTGGACGAGGCAGATAGGCTCCTGGATATGGGATTCCAAAAGCAGATAACTTCTGTTGTATCTCGCTTACCCAAACTTCCATTAGAACTGGCCTTTTTCTGCTACTCAAACTGAGGCAGTTGAGGAGCTGGCTAAAGCTGGTTTGGGAACCCGGTGAGGGTCAAGTTCGAGCAGAAACAAAGCAACGGGATGATTCTGCATCATCACGGGATGCAGGCCCTTCAAAACACCTTCTGGCCTGTTCCTTGAGGTATTAGGTTCCTTTTCAGTTTTAGTATGAAAAATTTGTACTCCTTTTATTTACTTCTCATTTTTACTGACCTGATAATAGAGATGGACCATTTTGTATGGTGTGCGTTGCTATGAATATGAAGTAAGGTAATAATTGATCACTTACATTTGTGAGTTCTGAGCCTCTAATAATTGGTCGTAAATTTGTTCGTGGGGTCCAAGCAATCCTCCTATACTTCATTCTGATTCTTTTGTTCATAGATCTTGGTTCGTACTTAATTTGCAGTATTTAGAGTGTGAAGCAGACCAGAAACCGTCACAACTCGTTGATTTCCTTACGAAGAACAAGTCCAATAAAATTATTGTGTAAGTCAGCCATTGTTGCAAAAATTGAGAAACAACAGGTGCCTTGTTGTCGCAGGCCATTAAGTCATCTCAAGCTGAAAAATGACCTGCTTTCTTTCGCAGTTACTTTATGACTTGTGCGTGTGTTGACTACTGGGGAGCAGTTCTTCCTTGTCTTTCTGCTTTGAAAGGTCTTTCTTTGGTTCCTCTCCATGGGAAAATGAAACAGGTAAATGAATTCTATTTTACATATTTAGTTGACTGATTTTGATTCTTTAACTTTTCTTTTTGGTGTTCTATAGATTGTTAGAGAAAAAGCATTGGCTTCATTTACGTCACTTTCAAGTGGCGTTCTCCTATGTACTGATGTCGCAGCTCGTGGTCTGATATTCCGGTGTTGATTGTATAGTGCAGGTCTGTCAGTCTTGTACTTACCAAAATGTCATTGATTTTGTAATTTATAGTTTTTCATTTGGTTAATCAGCATGATTGTTGTTTCATCAAAAACTAAAATCTTGTCATTTTGTTTACTACTGAGATTGTCTTCCACTTGCCAACTGTTAAGCATTGTGAATGGATTTTTGTGTTAAACCTAGACTAATACGGGGATATTTACTTTATAGACGGATAATTATCTTATAGACGTTTAACTTGACGGTAATATGATTATTTTCCCTGTTATTTTGCCAGTATGATCCTCCCCAAGATCCAAATGTTTTCGTACACAGAGTTGGGCGCACAGCTAGGCTGGGCAGACAAGGAACTGCAATTGTGTTTTTGTTGCCTAAGGTTTTAATTGCTATTTTTTATCTTCTCATCTGCATAATTTTGAATTAACTTGTTCCTTAACACGACTATGCATCTGTTCCTTGTATTTATTCAGGAGGAATCTTATGTTGAATTCTTGCGTATAAGAAGGGTTCCTCTCCAGCAAAGGAAGTGCAATGATAATGTGCTTGATGTTGTTCCCCTGGTAAGCATGGTTAAGATGATGTTTTGGCTGCAAGAATATTGCCGCACGTTCTTTTCGTTGGTTTGATGCATCTTCGCTTTTGTTCGTGTTGTTATCCTGATCTTTGTTGTTTGGTCAACTCTACTTGCACATATTTGGGATGTGTGGATGTGAGCATGGTGTAAGAGTTTCATGTAAATTGTGCTTCCTTTTTCCTTTTAATGGTTCTACTAGATGTGTAATATATTTATGTTTTCTCATTATGTCTACTGCCAGTATAAGAAACAAGTCACAGTTTCACCATTGGAGAGTTGACAAGTGGATAGACCCGGTTACATAACCATCTTTAAGCACACATGTCATCAATCTAATGGTGAATGTGTAAAATATTCTTCACACTGGCAGTGGACCTAATAATAATCCTATTTTCATCGCTATAAGATTTTTTTTTTTGGTAAGGTTCATCGCTATAAGATTTCGTATCACTTCTTCCGAAGATTTCTTGCAGTTGATCTTAGCATAGAATATAATTTGGTATCAGATGCGCTCTGCTGCAAAGAAGGACCGTGATGTTATGGAGAAAGGAGTTAGAGCGTTTGTCTCACATATTCGAGCTTATAAGGAGCACCACTGCTCTTATATTTTCAGGTCAGTAAGAATTTTCGGATGTCGGAAATAAGGACTTGGCCTAGTTGCAAACCATGATCCAGTAACTTGGATTCAACTTTTTCTTCTCTCCCATCTTATTAAGAAAGAAAGATGAGAACCTCATTCGATTCCTATCTTCGCCTTCCATATGTATGGTTTATGCTTTTTTAGGTGGAAAGAACTCGAGGTTGTCAAGTTGGCAATGGGATATGGCTTGCTGCAACTTCCTGGTATGCCCGAGGTGAAGAACCATTCACTTTCCACAAAGGGTTTCACCCAGTAGAAGACATTAACTTGGAGGAAATTAAGTACAAGTAAGAAAATTTTATTCCTAAGTATGCACTTTTCATGTTTTGCTTAGTCTGTGTTGATACTGATGAGTCGTGGAGTACTTTTAGATTACGCCCCTATGTTAAGAGCATGCATCTAAATCTTTGAGCTCTGATTCCTTAATAGACTACGACCCACTTTCTTTTCATGTGAACAAATGATGTCTCTGTCCCAGCAAGTTTTCTGATCTTCTGTCGAAGCTTTATATCTAAACATGTTTTAAAGGAAATCATCCCTTACTGGAACCATTGTTGATCATATTGATCTGAATTTTCAAATAAAAGTGAAAATTCAAATGTTCTTTGTCCAAATAATTCCAGATGGGTTTGCTTTCAAAAATATTTTGATAATTCACCAGACCTTTGTTTTAATTAATGGTAAAAGTAGGTCTTCCCTTGTTCCTATGCAATTGCAATGTTTTCGGATTGATACTGTCCAGGGACAAATCTAGGAGAAGTGATGAAGATGAATATGCCAAGTTAACAGGGACAGAAGATTTGCTTGATTTTTGTCACAAGGGCATATGTACAAATGAGGAAAGTTCCATGAGTAATGATGACACTATGATTCATGAGGGTCAACGAAAGAAGTGTCTGGCTTTGATGTCCAGGCGAGGGTCTTGAGAGCGTTCTGCAACTTCACGGGTGAGGAGCTCCTGATGATTTGCTTTTTGGATGCAGAATTCCACTTCAAAGGTAACGATGATGACCACTTGCAAGAAATTTGGCTACCATGAATGAACCTAATGTGGCTCAGTGCATAGAAACCTTTAGTGGGAGCAGTGAGGTCAACGAGAGTCAAATGAAGGAAAAGAGAGATGAAATTGAGAGCAAATTAACCCTCTTGAGAAAAGGAGGAATTTTCACCTCAAAGTCTATGAGGGAGAGAAAGTCATTAAGCTTTCATCTAATCAACTTTCATTTCGTCACTTGTGGGGACAAGATAGAGAGAGGGGGAAATCTTATCTGTCTTTACTCCAAATTTTGGTTTCAAGAATGATTCTCAAATTTAGTCCTTTGCATCACTTCAATGTTGTAACTCCCGCACATTTTGTGTCATTATGACTCAACTAGTGTTTTATTTAAGAGTTTCAGACGGAGTCACTTTAGATCACCTTTTAGTTTTATCTCAATAAGATCCATCTATCAGACTATGATTAGTGTTTAACAAGTGCTTAAAGTGCTGCATTGATTAAGATAGTCAAATTTGTTTTCTCATTAAGTTATGTCATATATCCCAATTTAGCATGGTGTCTACATTATATGGAAAGAAAAATTTCTTCCTTATTTGACCTTTGAAAATCTCCCTTTCATCGATAGTATGTGATGCAGTGGCAACGCATATACCATCGTCCAGGCCGAGTCACTTGCCAAAAGCTTTCAATTGTTTCACGAATCATATTGCTTTGGCTGCTTTTTAAGTGTAGCACTTACCAACGTGGGTGGCAATGTCCTTATTGCACGTCGTAACATTCACGTCATCCCCGTGTTGACGTTCGTTGGGGAGAAGGAACTTTTCCAATCACCAGTAGCGTGATTACATCATTGAAAATTAATCAAGATGTACTATCAACAACGACAAATTTCCAATTGCTTGCTCTTCTGCGTATCGATCGGCAATACCATCGGAGTCATCGGTTGACCACCTTCTGCAACCAGACCACCTTCCAACTCCCAGAAACAACTAGAATAAAAGGAAAAGGAAATAACATACTATAGTTAATTTCACACTAGGATGAGCAGTTGAATATTACAGTTCAATTAACCCTCTTTAGGCACAACCCTTTGACCTTAGAAACGCAAACCTATTATCCAACTAAATCATCTGATTGTGTACCAACACCACCCTGCTTTGCTTGGAGGCTTTACATCTATGACTAATTGCCAAAGTAAACATGGTCCTTCTGTCTGCTCATTCAATATTCTTCGCCGCCAGATTTGTCTGAACTAGGTTTCTTTGAGTCCCAAAATATCCGAGGTCCTTCCACTCTTAACTTTGCATTTGGCTGCCGGGCGGTTGATGGTCGTCCAGAGATCCCAAACTCGATATTTGCATTTTCATGTGTTGTTGCCTCTGAGCTTTTCTAGGAAATGTTGACCTTCCATCCATCATTTGCTTGTCATGGTGATGCCTCTACATTGTCCAAATTTCAACATGAACCTTGTCTCAAGTCTCAAAAGATGGCTCAGCCAAATAATTCAAAGCAAATCTTCAATCCCTGTTAATCTGGCATATTCATCTTCACTGGACTGTTCCCTTTCTTCAACTTTTCAGAAGTGTACTCTCAGTCAACTCATCTTCATCTTCAATTGTCTGAGCTACCGCCCTGTTTGCCGCTTTCCTAAGACATTGGATGCATTCGCATTCTTGTTTGGTTTATGGGTTTTTACCCTTCTGTGGTGCCTCTTTCTCTTAGCTTGCAAGTTCTTCTGCCTCCCCTGCTTCTCCCTAGATTTGTCCCTGGACAGTATCAATCCGAAACATTAACAAGAATTGCATCACAGGAACAAGGGAAGACCTATATTTTACCCATTAATTAAAAACAAGGTCTGAAGTGAATTATCAAAATATTTTGAAAGCAAACCCATCTGGAATTATTATTTGACAAAAGAACATTTGAATTTTCACTTTTATTTGAAATCAGATCAAGTGATCAACACTGTTCCAGTAGAGATGATTTCCTTTAAAAACATGTTTAGATATAAAGCTTCGAAGAGAAAGATCAATAAACTTGCTGGATAGACATCATTTGTTCACATGAAAAGAAAAGTGGTCGTGAACTATTAAGGAATCAGAGCTCAAAGATTTAGATGTACGTTTCAACATAGGGGCGTAAATTTGGGGCATCTAATGACTCATCGAAAGTATCGCACAGACTAAGCAAAACATGAAAAAGTGCATACTTAGGAATAAAATTTCCTTACTTGTAACTTTCACTTCTCCAAGTTAATGTTCTACTGGAGTGAAACCCTTTGTGGAAAGGAATGGTTCTTCACCAAGTATACCAGGAAGCGCGTCATATCCCATTGCCAACTTCCCAACCCCGAGTTCCTTTCCACCCAAGAAAGCACAAACCATACATATGGAAGAGCGAAGATAGAATCCCAATGAGGTTCTACCTTCTTCTTAATAAGATGGAGAGAAGAAAAAGTTGAACTAAGTTACTTTGGATCACGGTTTAACCAGGCTAGTCCTTATTTCCGACATCCTAAAATTTACCGACTTGAAAAATATAAGGCAGTGGTGCTCCCATAAGCTCCTAGAATATGTGAGACAAACGCCTAACCCTTTCTCCATAACATCACGGTCCTTCTTGCAGCAGAGCTATCTGATACCAAATTATATTCTATGCTAAGATCAACTGCAAGAAATCTTCGGAAGAAGTGATACTTAAATCTTATAGCGGGCGAACTTACCAAAAAAAAAAAATCTTATAGCTTATGAAAAATAGGATTATTATTAGGTCCACTGCCAGTGTGAAGAATATTCTTACACATTCACCAATAGATCGATGACATGTGTGCTTAAAGATGGTTGTAACTGGTCTATCCATCTGTCAACTCTCCAATGGTGAAACTGTGACTTGTTTCTATACTGGCAGTAGACATGAATTATAAGTCATAAATATATTGGCTACATCCATAGTAGAACCATTAAAAAGGAAAAAGGAAGCACAATTACATGAAACTCTTTACACCATGCTCACATCCACACATCCTAAATATAAAAAGCAGAGTTGACCAAACAACAAAGATCAGATAACAACACTAACAAAAGCTTAAGATGCATCAAACCAACGAAAAGAACGCGGCGGCAATATTCTTGCAGCCAAGACATCATCCAACCATGCTTACCAGGGAACAACATCAAGCACATTATCATTGCACTTCCTTTGCTGAGAGGAACCTTCTTATACACAAGAATTCAACATAAGACCTCCTGAATAAATACAAGGAACAGATGCATAGTCGTTAAGGAACAAGTTAATTCAAAATTATGCAGATGAGAAAGATAAAAATAGCAATTAAAAACCTAGGGCAACAAAACACAATTGTAGTTCCTTTGTCTGCCCAGCCTGGCTGTTTCAACCTGTGTACCTAAAACATTTGGATCTTGGGAGGATCATACTGGCAAAATAACAGGAAAATAATCTCATTAACACAAGTTAAAACGCCTATAAGATAATTATCCTTCTATAAAGTAAATATCCCGCCAGATAGTCTAGGTTTAACATAAAACCATTCACAATGCTTAACAGTTGGCAAGTGGAAGACAATCTCAGTAGTAAACAAATGAGAAGATTTTAGTTTTTGATGAAACAACAATCATGCTGATTAACCAAATGAAACTATAAATTACAAAAATCATGATATTTTGTGTAAGTACAAGACCGACAGGACCTGTACCTATACAATCAACACCGGAATATCTGTAACTACCTAGCCGCGACATCAGTACATAGGAGAACGCCACTTGAAAGTGACGAATGAAGCCAATGCTTTTCTCTAACAATCTATAGAACACCAAAAAGATGTTTGTTAATTTAGTTTGAATTTGCTGGTAGTGAAAACTCTAAGGGTTAAGTTATGTTGATCTACTTAATACTCTTGATGATTGATGTTTTGTTAATTTGGTTTGAATTTGATGGTAGAAGCTCTAGTGCTAAGTTAAATTAATCTATTTGAAGTACCTTGACTTAGTTGGCTGTTGGTTTTGTGCTTGTATTTGGCTTTTGTTGTCAAATGTGGTTCATACAATCATGAGCATGTGTACTAAATGATTAATTTAACTTGAGTACTCGGGCTCGCTTGCGTCAGTCAGTGATGACAGGCGTCGATCGACGAGGTGAAGTGGATCGACGTGACGGCCGCGGTCGATCGACGAGGTCGAGTGCTGGTGGTTCGTCTGACGGTCTGAGGTTTTCGCGCCGTCGGTCGGGGCCGATGAGCGTCGTCGACGAGGTCGAAATGATGGTGGTCAGTGCGGCTTTTGGTGCTTGCGTGGTCGAACCGGACTGTCGAAACGACCGACCTATGAGCGCGGAAGCATTGATTGAGAACTTCAGGGGACTCTCTTTATTTCGAATGGGGAATGATGAGATGAAGGAGGACGTGGGCTCTTTTGTTTGAGAATCGGTTGAAACTCTTCGGTCTGGAGACGGATGGCGAGATGACTTTGCGATCATGTGACTGGAAACTGCGTGGATGCGAAAGGACGGGCGGCAACTGAGTTGGGTAACTGAGTTCAGAAGACGCTGGGCGGTACGAGAGGCCGTCGATGAAGAAGTGTTTGTCTGTGGTTCCTTTCAGGCTGATGTGACTGAAGATGAACGAATCAACAAGGCTGACAACCGTTTGCTGTAAAGAAACGAGATGAGCAACCAGCAGCAATGCGACTCAGTGGGCTGGTGGCTGGTGAGATATTTCGGAAATGGACGGTGGTCATCAGGGACGATGATTGATGCGTGAGATGATGTGATGAGGGGTGAACGTCGTCGCGTTAAGTGATGGTGTGCGATGGGCTGTTGATTGAGTGAGGAGAGGAGACATGAATGAGGAGGGACAAATGACTCGGGTATGTGTTCAGTGAGAGGATGATGACTGTCAGGGCTGGTGGTGATGGGTGACGAAGTCAGATGTCGCTGGGCGATGACAGATGGAAAGGCTGGTACAGTCTCAAAACGTTGAGCATGGCGGATGTTGGGAAAATCTCAGTTTGAAGGTGATATGTGAGACGTTCGCTGCAATGTGGAGCCGTCACTGCATCGCGCAGGCTCCCGGAAGGCCAGCTCCTGGGGCCTGGCCAGAGGTGAGGTCCGGATGTGGCTGATGAGGTGCGGCGACCTCGGTGGATGCAGCCGTGAAGGGTCGACAACGAAAGGGAGAAAGGAGGCTTGCTGGCATAACATATCACTGGAACCGGGTCGACGTGAGCTGCGTTCATCGTGATCAATACTGACTGGAGAGCTTCGTGTGATGTTTGCTGGTGTTCTGAGGACCTCAGTGATCAGGTAATCGTGGGGCCCGGCTGGATGAGCCTGGTTGCACGTTTTGCACAGACTGTCGGTGGTGGTGCAGACAGTGCAGTGTGCGGACGGTCAGGCGGCGGTCGCTCCGCGGTGGGGAATGAGGCAGGCGGATCGAGGCATGGTCAGACGGTCTGGGTTCGCTGTTGAGGACTCGGTGGGCCTCGATCGGGCTTCCAGGAATTCTGGTGGGCCCCGCCACGACGGCTGTAGTGGTGTTGTTTTTACAAGGAAATGAAAACCCTGAATGGCTGCCTTAATTCACTTCATGCATGGGACATCGAGTTCAAACCCCTGACCGCCGTTGTAATTTCTCGCTAGCCTCTCTCTCCCGTCTCATGGCTACTAACTGCTCTTCCGGCGGTCGTTAACTACTATGAAGTTCAAAACCTGATTATCGTTGCCTCTTTCTGGTTCAACTGCTGGGTCATGCTGTTGGGCCTTGCTGGGATGCGTCTCGCGCTGGGCGGCGACGCCCTGCTGGTCGCGGTCAGGAGACAGGCGGGCTGTTCAGTCGGTCAGGGTGCATGCGGTGGTACAGGCGGGTCGGTGAGCAGATGTGGGCAAATGGCGGTCGTCCGGTCCGGTGGTCCGTCGGCAGATGAGTTGGTCCGGTTCTGGGTGGAAGTAACCGCAGCGAAACCGTCACCCAATAACGGTGCCATCGGTGCTCGGCTCGCAGACGGTCGAGAAACCTGTTTATCTTTATGGATGGCGTGCTGATAATAGCGTTCAGAAAGAAAAATTGAATTGAATCCGTTTGTTTACGCCATCATGTTTTGAAACCATTTCTTAAAAATGATTGACCATGTCATTCTGAAAATGCGTGACCCGTGTCCGCGAAAATGTTGAACATGGGTATCCATATTAAAGTGTTTCATTAATGACATCAGCGATATCAACAATCGTTGGGAGGCAATTTTCAGATCGTTATTTTCGCGATCAGTGATCATAATCGCGTTTATCGATAGACGTCAGATTATGGTTTTCAACCAGTCATGGAGGGGCCCGGTAACGGTGCTGCGTAGCTATGAATGCTGTGGCGTACTAAGAACGCAGCGGGACAGACTCGTTTGGGCGGTGCTCAAATGTTTGTGGGCATGACCGTCAGGCTCAAATCCGCGTGAAGAACTCGAGAGATCTGGCGAGACTCGTCCGGATCCCGCTCTGCGGGGCTTGCCAGGGCTGGCCACTGGGGTGGCAACTCGGGTTTTACGGGTTAGCTGAGGATGATATCAGGCATGCAGACAGATGAGATGGCGGGCGCGAACTTTGCTGGCAACTGGGTGGAAATGATGATGCTGGCGGACGACGTGCGCCTCGTCCTCGACCTTCCAAATAATTAGTGTTCGACCGAAAGAGGCCACGAAGATGAGCTCAACGGCATTTTGAATTAACGGCCGGATCGATGATGGTCTGTTTCATGCGAAATGGTGAACCACGAAACTGATGTCGCGCATCGAATTCGACACAGCTTTTTTCCTCGCTTCGGTGATGATGTTTGGCTAAATCTGATGATTACTATGGAGGCTGACCAGACTCACCGATGTCTCGTGCTGATGCGTTGTTTCGCGAAGGTTTAAGTTTGAAATGTTTTCCGAGATGATTGATTGTATAACGGAAAATTAATTCAAAGAAATATTTTCGTTTATGGAGGCAGGGATATTGCCAGTGGCAATGGTGACCCGTTATTTTTAACCAGCGTTGTCATTGGTATTTTTCGAAAGGTATTACCGGTGAAGTTTTAGATGAACAGTTGAACGCTGAAAGGGATGATGGCCTGGTGGTCCCTGAAACTTTCGGCTCGGTAACTCTGATGATCGTTAAACTTGGTGGGCGATGTAGTCGCCAGGCTTCTGGCCCGGTAATGACGATCGCTGTTCAGACATTTGGTGTGGTTCTTGGACACGGCACGTGTTCAATTTGGTTCGTGTACTGAAAAGTTTGATGTTCTTTCTTTCATTGAGACCAGGAAGACGGCGATGAATATTTTTGTATGTCCTCAAACAAATTGAATATGTAAAGTTCATCAGACCGCCGAAATAAATTAAAGTTTGAGATCATATTGATGGACTAAAACGGATCTTTGTAAGTAAATTTAAACTAGGCTGTCAAATTACACGATGAAGCAAAGTTCATAATATTTGTGCCAAGAAAGAATTATTGATGAAATGATCAGCAAGGAAACCACATTCAGGCTACTCTTTTGTTCGCCGCCACTCAAACCAAACAGGTTCTAACGACCCACCGTGATGAAACTCCGCTCTTCCAGGCTTGGGTTTAGTACGTGTGTTTGTCTCCCGATATTTATCGGCGGGTTGCCTCGCCAGCGGTAACAGTTTAAAAACAACTCGGTTCTGTTGGTAACGGTACTGGTTATAATCTCGTGGCGCCTTCGGACCACCGTATCGTGCTCTGGCGCCTCAGCTGAAGGCAGGGCCTCCACCATCCGGGGCCCATGCTCAGGGCTGGGCGTCGTAAGACGGAGATCAGTAATTTCCTCGTGTCAAATCTGAGGTATTTTCCCATGGCTGGTGTAATCTGAGTTTATTTACTAAATGACACTCAGGTATCGTAATAGAATCCAAAGGCGGAGCAAGCAGAGGGGATCATTAAGCGGTGCTTGAAATGGGGTGACTTTTGTTTGTTCAGAGACTAGAAGAAACTTGGGGTCACGTGATGGGCTGATGTCAAGACAGTAAAAACGACCAGACAGGATTCTGCAACGGAGAAAATAATGTTATACGTTGCGTGGTCGCTCTCAATGAGGACTCGCCTGAAATTCACAAAAGCAGTCTGATGTCGGGACTCCGCGCCTCTGATGGGCGTTTGCATCGGCGTGCGTCGGCGGTGAAGTAACCGGTTCATTCGGTGTTTGATACGGTGATGCGCGACCTGTGAAAGTTGAATAACACAGATGAAGCTGATAACAGGCTGCGATGGGATTCCGGTGGTGGATCGCCGCGTCGATGTGCACAATTATTCATACGAGGACGTGGGGTAAAGCGAGAAAGACAGAATTAACGATTGGTTTGTTACTGGTAACTGTGCCTGACATCGTCGACTGCATCTTCTCAGTGTACGTGAAGGAAAAATCTTGTTGAACAATCGTTGCCGGAGGCTGATGTTTGGGCGTGACGTTTAATGGAATTAATGAGGACTGTGGTGGGAAGTAACTCAGTTCAATGTGACAGGCACAGGTGACTGGGGTTTGTTTTCACGCGAGACTATCGTGTGAGCTGATGAGTTTGCGCGGCTGACGTGTGCTGACCTGTCTCGATCGAAGGGTGTTCTTGTTCTATGTAACAAATGTATGGATCCATCAAGTGGAGGATTACGTAACACAAATGATACGATATTGAACGGGTACTGATTTGGATCGTATGTATATGTATGTGTGTGTATGTATATGCGGCACGTAAATGTGGACTGAACGATGGTTGGCTTGCGGATGAAATCACGATGCTCTGTCTTTGCGCCGTATTGTTCATCGAGACGATCGGGAATCGTATTGCAATCAAGCTCATCATTATCATGGAGGAAGGAAAGGAGAGGAGAGAGGATGGTGACCGCCACGTGAATCTGTCTGACTGTCACTGACGATATCTTGTTTTCTTGAAGACAGGGATACCGGTTGGGCGATGGTCTCGGCAATCGAGTTTCAACCGATAACTCCCCAACGAAGAAAAAAGATGACGTGTTTCTCTCTGAAACAGATCGCGTTTTCTTGAGGTGGGGTTTTGAGTTTAAGACGTGATGATGTGACCCTTCAGCATGCTCCGTCTCAGGCTTGACGAGGAACGTGGCCTGCTACTGGGCCTGGCGGAGATCGTTGTGGCGGGCGTGATTATCGACGCTCGAAAGCTTTCGGCCGCCGATGTCTCGGCGCGATGTTCAGCTGCTGCTGGAGAATCGGAAGGAACGTGAGCCATCTGAGGCCGCCTGATCGCCGTGGGTGACGACGGTGCCGGGTAACCTCGTCTTCCTGCTGGGCAGATGGCGTGTCTTTGCGGCCGCGGCTGTTGCTGACTGGTGAAAGGCGTAATCAGTGAAGTTCAACTACTTGAAGTCTGTTTAAAGGGGCCAATAGCCCGAAGGACTAACAACATTGGCTGTTTTATCGACAACTGCTCACATATTACAATATGTATATGCTGTGTGTGGGATTGTTGGCTTGGATGAGGCTGTTAGAGATGCCGAACCACGGTCATCTGATGGTGTGGATCGAGGACTGTGACGTATAATGGTGCGTGAGCATGTTGAGCCAGTGTGTTTTTGGCTCATTCCCCCATGACTTGATCCCCAGCTCCTCAGTTCGGAAGGGATGAGGATAACCGTAACCAATAACGGTATATGGTGTTTTGGAGTGAACAGAGGCTGTCGCACTGTGAGGAGCACGTAGTTCTCCATGTTGCCAACTCAGCTGTTGTGTGCACTGATTACAAGCAGAGACAGGCAGAATCCATATATTGTATTTGAGGTATGGGGGTCATATCTGTTTGGTGTTTTTAAACGGGTCATTTGTTGACGGCAATCTTCAAAATTTCAGTCACGGGAGAATAAGGCCGCTGGATGGCTGGCGGTGCTGCGGCCAGCAATATTTTGTGAACTTGACCGGCGAGCTGCCTGTGTGGATGGTTCGACCCGACCAGGGCACTCAATCAAAAACATCTGGTTTACTGGAATGCAGCAGCAGCGTATGTTTTACTGTCTGATGTCGTATTTTAGACGACAACAAGGTAGCTCAAACTGAACATGGTGAGGACGTCTGGCATGTCGGATTTCTTGCTTGCCCGGGAGAAACATGGGACGGTGAAGAATGAACAGGATCTGTGTTTGGGCGTCAAATGGCTGGGTTTGAACGAACTGCTGCTCGATGGGCCAGTGAGCAGCTCCGGACGGCATCAGGCACTTGCCATGGTGGACCGGCGCGACCGGTTGCACACGCGGTCGCTGGCAATATGAACATGAAACGGCTGGTTATCTCGAAAAGTTGGTTTTCGGGCCAGTGAGGATGCTGGGCTGTAACCTCGTCTCAATGAGTCAACTATACTCTCGATCAAAACCGCTGTCTCTTTCTGAGAACACAGAAAGAAGTGGAATGCCTCTTTGCAGGATGCTGGTTTTATGAGGTGCATCCTGACGATCTCACCATTCGCCGTGTCTGAATCTTCGGTCGACAACATCGGCAAATGTTGAATTCTCTCTCTCTCTCTCTCTCTCTCTCTCTCTCTCTCTCTCTCTGAAGGCAGGCCTGGGGTTCTGGCTCATGTGATCGACAGAATGATGGCGAGCGTTGAAATCATCCGTGTCCGGGCCCAGATAACTCAGGCATGTCAGTGGGTGCTGGCTGACCGTTCTCCGATCGTGCGCTGGATCGATGTTGTTCGGCCGTGATGCAGGTTCGCCCATCTGGACAAAGACTTTCGCTGGACTGTTTCGGCACGTTCGGGATATCAATCGCTTCGGCGTCTTCAGGCCTGTCGACAATGTCGGTCTTGCTGGCCGCGTTGAACGCGGATGGGTTGACCTCGCTGTTTTGATGTTTTCTGCTGGCGCTCGTGGAAACGTTTCAGGCACCGATCGCCCGATGGTGCTATGCCGGATCAATCGTCGTTCTGACGGGCAAGATTCATCCTCGAGGTCACGGGAAGCTACCGGTGCGTCGAGGCTGATGAATGATGACGCTTATCGGTGCGGCCAGTGGAGGTCGGACTGTATGCGTTGACACTTCATCTTCAGGCCGGAGTGACTCGGCTACGGATACCGACTCTCGGCTCGAACAATTCCTGGTGGTAAGCAAGCAATAAACTCAGGCGACTCGCTCCGCGACGACCTTCCCCGCTGCTGACGGCTGACTCCGGCGGTGGCAAACTCGTGAGGTGGGCTCGCGGACGGGTTGTGTTCAATGAGACAGGCACCGTAACCTCTGTGACCTGCCGTTCAGCAGTCGTGGTTGGGCGACCGCCCGTCGGAATGACCACAACGACATTATGTGTTCTGTGTGAGGAAAAAGACCCGATGGTCTGTGTGATATGTTCTTTAGCGAACACGATACGTCTTACGGGCTGGGGCCGATTTGGCACGGTTTTGATTTGATTATCGGAAGAAACATCTTATTGCTATGAAAATAATGGGCTGGGGTGCTGGAACGGGAAGCTGGTGGGTCAACACAACGTAACGGTGGAGTCGATGAACAGGTGCCTGGCTGTCGGGCTGTTGGTTGCTGTAATTGAAAGTGACCGCTGGTGGGGTGGTGTTGTGGGCGTGGCCCGGTCGGCTGGTTGAGAGTCGGTGCTCGAAGACGTAATCTTTGCCACGCTCGACTCTTCTGAAACTACATGTATCTGGGGCATTGCGGCAATCACTATTCGAGATGTGATATGAAGGGTTATCGGACTGGTGTTTTGTCTGAAATATTGATGGATACCAAGTGAATGCTGGACTCTGAAAAGGAATTGATCGTTGACCATTTCAATCAGCAATCGACACGACCTTCGACTCGTTGTAATCTATCTGTGTTGGCATATGAGACAAATTGCATGTGTCGAGAATGACCCCGAGGTTCTGTATTTCCTCACCAGTTCATGTGAAGACTGCTACAGTGAGGTTGAGGTGTGGCTCACCATTTTGCAAGATGCATCAAAACAGAAATGAGACGTAATGACAAGAAAACGATGATCGGCGGGCTCAGCAGAACAGATTCCGGCCGTATTCACTGGCAGACGGTGAGGTGGGACGAAAGGTTTGCGGGCTGAATAAATTTCCGATAACCATTGTACGCGGGCACTGTGTGAAGTCCGCCTCAGCCTGACTGACCGTCGATCGGCTGATGCTGGAAAATGAGCAAACAAGGGACCTTGATGAATTCTGATGCCTCTTCTTTCTTTGTTTAAATAAATACGGAACTCTGAAATCAACATTTCTGAATATATATATATGTATATATATGTGTGTATACTGTATCTGAAACTTGATAAGGCTGCCTGCGTTTATTCGCGTTATGTCCGTCATTGTTGGCGCAGGCGGAAGCCAGTTGCACGATGGATGTCTGGGGACCAGCCAGTTGACGGTGTCTGGTTGACCAACCCGGCGACCAGCGCATTCGTGGTGACCATGCTGGTGGGAGACGGTGAAATCATGCTGCTGCTGGGGCCAGGTCAGGTAATGATTTTTTGTCGCGAGGCGCTGGGCGGGGAAAGAATCCCGTGATGACGCCGCCAACGAAGAAATGTGCAACGGTCGGAAGGTTCGAGGTTGTTCCTGTGCTGGCGCGGTGAAACTCCTGACCCATGGATGCAAGGCATTCAAAAGGTAACGATGGCACCGCGAAACGCTACCGTGAGCAATGGCTTTCAGTGCATGGGGCTACTCGCAGTGAGGCAGTGAACTGTCGGAGATCAAATGAAGTTGAGAAAGAGATGAGGTGAGGCTCAGAATGCCCTCTTGAAAAGGGGCTACGCAACTCCGTAAATGAAGAAAAGAAATCGTTATGTAATCAACTTCGTTCACTGTTCGGGGTGACAGAGGTGTGGTGGGAAGTCCTCTCTTTGCTTCAGGCAGCTTCTCGCAGTTTCAGGCAATTCTCAGGCCCCGAACCGCGGCGTCGCTCGGCGGTGGCGACTCCGCACGGGCCTGTGGTGTGACTCCCGGCTGGTGTTTGTTATTGGCCCAGATGCAGATGAACTGGCGCGCTAATGGATCCATCTATCGGGGACTATGAACAGTGTTTGACAGTAATTAACGGGGCTGGGTGAAATAATGGGGTTGTTTTCGTTGAATGCGTCGGTGGTGCATTGCTGGGCGAAAGATTCTTGTTGTTGGCACGAAAATCTTCAGCACCGTCGACCGTGATGCGGCGCGACGGTACCGTCGTCAGTCAGGTCGCCGCCAGGCTCGGTATCGCTCACGGGCTGCTGACGGCAAATGTGGCACTGCTGGTGGCAATGTCGCCGTGCACGTCGCGTATCATCCATCTTCGATGAAGGAGAACTCTCTTTCGTGCGCCGGCTAACGGCGTTACATCGTTAATTGATCGAATATTTATCAACGGCACGACAGACTATTGCCGCGGCGTGGTCGGTGCCATCAGGTCCTGTTGTTCACTCGCTGAGGCTGGCAGAATGATTGCTGGTGTTCACACAGGATGAGCAGTTGGGTGTACAGATTTCAGTGGCAAACAGCCAGGCAGGAAACAAACCATCCGTCGGTGCTGCTGCCTGCTGGGCACCCGTCTGTGACTACGGTGCCGAAATCGCCTGATTCCGTTCGTTCAATGGCGGCGCCGGTTGTTTGAATACAGGCTATCGGGGTCTGGGCGTTGACTTGCGGCGAGATGATCGTGTCGATCCCAAGCTTCCTGTTGAACGCTTCGTGTTCGTCGGTTCGGCTTTTCGGGAACGGTGTTGCTGCGCGGCATTCTGCCGCTTTCTTCAGCTTTCGGAAAGCGTGCTGTCATCTTCGGTGTCTGTTTACGTCTGTTTGCGGTCTCTCGACGATGGTTGGCGACCTTTTGTTTATGGAATTTTTGGTCTTTCGGTGCCTCTTTCTTAGCTTGCAATTCTTCTGCCTCTGCTTCTCCCAGCTCCTGGACAGCCTGCTCATCCAGCTGTCTGCGGTGCTGGGAAGGGCTGCCGGCCGGGCAGGGGTGCGGTGTCGAAATCGGGCTGGTGTTCGGACAGCCCATTTGTTTCGTGAAAATTCGGTCGACGCGTGATCTGATGATTCCGGTGAGAGATGATTTCGCTGAAACGTTTGAATGAGCTAGACGAAGATCGAGCGGGTTGAAGACATCGTTTATTCACGTGAAGAATGGTCGCCAGGTCAGTCGGGCTGAATGCGTGGCGCTGGGGCGTCTGAAAGTGCGCGACGTCGATATCGGCTGAACAGAAAGCGGGCGGCGGTGCGTATGGGAATGGTGCAACCGCGTAATTTCGCTCGGGTTAACAATGTTCTGCTGGTGAAACTGCAGTGGAAAGTGATTCTTCACCTCGCAGGGGGTGCGGTGCCAGCTCTGAACTCGGTTCTTTCCGCCTGAAAAGCCAAACCATACGTATGGAGGAAGATGAAGATAGAACGGTCTCATCTTTCTTTCAACAAGATGGAGAAAAAGTTGATCAAGTTACTGAATAATGATTTAACAGGCCAGGTGACTCCGACATCGAACCTGGCAGTATGAGGTGGTGGCTACTGTAAGCTGGGGCTGGGACAAGCGGCTCTGTCTATCCCATAACATCGTGAATAATAACGACGGGCCGGCGCCTGAGAATGCTGTTCTGTGGATCGACACAAAATCTTCGGGGCATGATGCAGTCTTATGGCGGGCGGACTGCAAAATCTTGCTGGCACGATGACAGGTTGATATTGGTCCGCTGCCGGTGTGAAGAATGTTTTACACTGCCGACAGATGACGGGCGGCGTGAAATGGTTATGTAACGGTCTGTCCGCGTCGGCTTTCAATGGTGAGCAGCGAACGTTCTGCGACATATTGAGAAAACATAGTACTATTACACATCTAATGGGGCTCGATGAGGAAAGGAAACACCAGTACATGAAACTCTTACGCCGTAACCGTCACACATCAGGCTGTAACCCGAGTAAGGTTGACCAGGCAACGAGATCGGGACGGAACGAAGCGTGCATCGAGCCAGCGAAGGCGTCGCGACGACTGGCCCATCATCTTAACCGTAGCACCGAAGGGTGGCATCAACACGTTATCATTACGCTGCTGAGAGGAACCCTTCTTATAAAAATTCGACATAGACTATTAAAACTACGAGGACGGATCATCGTCGTTGGTCAGGCCGCAGATGAAGATGAAAGGCAGAACAGACGGCTGGCACGGTGCGGTCGCCAGTGCTGCCCGGCAGCAGTAATGACCGTGCGGGCTGTTGGACGGGGTCATGCTGAAATGTTTGAGGAATAATCTGTTACCGTCAGGTTAAACGTCTATCGCGTCGCTCTGCTGAAAATCCCGTGATGTCTGGGTTTGGCCTGAGGTATCATTCGCAATAACGGCGGACGAAGTGTGACTCGATCGTGAAACAAGGCCAGGCCAGGATTTCGGTTTTGATGAGACGGCAATCGTGTGATTAACAGGCGACGCAGGTACAATCGACGACCCAGTGAGTACAAGACATTCAGACTGCTTCTGATGACGCCGGGTGTCGGACAAAACTCGTTGTCGGCCGCGGGGCGGCGTAAAATGAGCCAGTGCTGTAACGTCTATGGAACACCGAAAAGGGCCGAGATCAAATCGATTCATCGTATATAAGATGGTTACCTGTTTCCATTTCCGTGGAAGACCGAAGAAGACGCTTTCAGAGCCGGAGGACTGCTCCCGACAGTCGGCGCGCGCGCAGTCAACAGGCAACTGGCGGCAGATGGGTTTTCGACGGCCTCGCGTTGACCGAACTCTCGGTTTGCGACGATGACGACGCAGCTCGGTTGTGGACTTCGTTCTTCAAAATCGGCGGTGTGACGGGCCTGATGTAAATGCTGGTTAGTGCGGAACCAGATCTGTGGTTTCAGATAGACCAGTATGGGGACGGACACTGTTACGCGACCAACAATGAGGCTCGGGGCTCTGAATAACAGTGATCGGTGTGCTGCTGCTTCATGTTCGCCCGGCAGCGCGCACCGTACTGGCGTCCGTCACTCTGATATCCGGATGAAAGGTGCAATTTTTCATGCTAGGCTGATTTCATCGAGGCCGAAGGTGTTCGGGCCTGCGTCGACGATGATGGAATCAGCCTCCGTTCTCACCGAATTCATGACCAGCCTCCTCTCAGTTGGGCCAGCAGAAAAAGACGGTCCTCACGGTTTGAATGAATACAACGAAGTATCTGCTTTGGAATCCTCGACCTGTACCTGAATCAAAATTGGAATCTCAATTACGACCAAAGGATGCCAATGAAGCTGTGTGGGCTGATTTCTGCGGTCTTGGGCACATGGGCAACCGGATTTCTTCGACAGGCAGACGACAAGCAACGAGATGCGTGTGTATCTATCAAAGTTCTTGAATCAAGACCATCCATCCGATCCTGTCTCTCGGTTACTAAATGTCTGCTGGCCTCAGCTCCTCCGACTGACGAGGACGAGCGCGACAGAAGGCTGGCGTGACGATGGTTGTGACGGGCAATTCCTGGTGGAGATGATTATCCCCAGCCTGAGCGTTTTCCAATAGATTTCCGTCGAACGAAGGCAAAGCTGCTAATGACAGTCCGCTTCACGGAAGCCAGCGCAGGGCTATCTTTGAATGAGCTGATGCTGAAACTCGCGATCAAACTGTTTGACGATCCGTTTGGACGACAAACAGGCATTGAAGACTTTCCGGACGAACTCGCGCCCAATGATTTGCGCCCGCACGATATGCTGCTGCGATGAACTCCCAAACAGCGCTGACGGAGGCTTGTGTTGATGTGACCGCTGGTCACAGTGAATGCACGCCACTGTAATCCTCGTTTGCGATCATTGGACAGTCAGCCAATACGGTGGCACAACACAGTTGTCACATTTGTCTCCCGAGCCAGCTTTTCCTGGCTCAGGCTTCATTCATAGACACGCGTCAGTGTAAAGGCTTATTTTTCGACTTTGAAAGGCTGACGGAGGTTTCACCGGGCGTTTTGTTTGCCGGGGCCATTGCGGCGTCATTGGCGAAGGGGATCGTGTTGGGAACTCGAGCCGGCGGGGACCGGCTCGAGAGGGGCGACCAGATCGGCGCGATGGTCGCTGCCGTTTGCGATAATCAGCCTGGAGCCTGCTCGTCTCGGCTCGAGGCTTCTTTGACAAGTGCGCCTAATTTGAAGTCAAGCTATTATGTCTCGCCGGCCGCAGCCTCCACAAGATAAAAGAAAGAAAAGAAGAGGAAAATCGTCTTCGACCGGATTCAACCTCGATCTATAATATCATTTTTATCTCGCTCGCCCCACTTCTCCATTTCTATAACGTGATCGATCGGGTCGTTACATTATGCGATCGCGAAATTATCCAGTCAGCCCGTCCTGTTCAGCTATATACATCAACAAAGCCTTGTTTGGTGAAAAATGGGCGGCTTTTGCATTTGAAGTGAACGCATTCACCTAATGTGCTGAAGGCTTCCTGTTAAGATACAACCCGTTTTTTAGATAGATGCACCAAAGGTTGTTAGAAGTACATTTTGTACTTTGATGCTCCCCAACTGTAAATGAACTCATCAACTCCATTGCTTCGGATGCGGCATCGATCTCCATGAACGTCACGCTTGCAAAAACATAAGTCGTTCCTTGCTTTTCTCCTAGTAATAATCATTCTTTGGGCGAAAAGATGCTACATCTATTGTACTTGCAAATAAATTCTACCCGAAAAGCGAAGATAACCCTCACCATCATCTAAGGTATATTATTTAATCATTGTATGGCTATTATTTGGCCTCTAGATTAGACGTTAGTTTGTGGCGCCACGTGATTATTGATTTCTTCAAGGTAATTCTTCTAACGTCTAGCATCGATGTTTCTGCAATTGTGCACGAGCTTGCCAGCTTTTGAATCACTGCGAATGGTCATGTCAAATTAAATAACTCTCTTCTTTTACCGAGTTTACCTTAGGCCCTGCTTGTTTCTGGCTAGAAATATTTTCCTAATTTCTCCCATACATTTGATTTGCTTAAAATGAAATCAACGGAAAACCTATACTTCAATTAAGGAAAATACTTTAAAATATCGGAGGTTATTTTCAAAAACCACTAGGTATTGATACTTGATCCCAAATTCCCACGCCGGAGCATTTAAAACCCCAAACGCTACCCCCTGGTCTCCATGTAGGACTAGATCTCCCAAGACTCGGACTCAGTTCATCAAGGCCGGGCTTGGGACTGCCCTATGCCTAAATCTCCGGCCCATGCCTATAGGTCCATTGAAACTAAGTCTGACTCGTGCCCATGCCGAGGGGCTCTGACACTGTGTCCGGTCCATTGAGGCTGTGCCTAGAGTCCTGGTGCCCATGCCCCATGCCTTGGCACTCTAGCCAAGGTCCACAAAGGTCGGTAATCGATCTCGATATCAATCTTGATCCTCAAGACCGACCGGCATCAGGGTTGTACTCTTGACCGGTGCCCGGTCGGGTCCATCATTGGAGAGGCCGGACTTGGGATCTAGTGCCCGCCCTAATCCTCTACTTCTCATGCAAGTTACTAACGTCACACACTATACGGCCTATTTAGAAAATCAACAAGATTTTCTATACCAAAACGCACGGAAAATAAATCTCAGTTTGTTGTAAATTTTCAGCCAAACACCTAAAACTAGCTCTTCCTAGGAAATGACTTTCAAAAATATTTTCAGAAATGTCACATTTTTGTGAAACAAATGAATTTCTTTAGTGTCACAAACCCTGTACACTAGGCTAAGCTATTTTCCATTTTTCCAAGACGAAGTGTTAATTTACAGAATCATTATTAACAAATTTCGAACATAAGGTTTAAAAAGGATAGACAACATGGTGAGCACATTACGGAGTGTGCATTTAACTAGTCCGTGAACAATTTAAAATGGAATACGAGATTACAGTGCGGCATCGTGGGCGGGCCCCGTTCATGCTGCAGACCGGCGGGCCTCGATCAGGTTCGTGAACGGCTGATCCCATGGTGGTGCCGTTACACGGACTCGGGCGGTGTTCTGAGGTCCGTATTCTCGCAGGCCTGGTAATCTGACCTGAGAATCGGCAAAATTTCGAGATATTCGTCGGCGACAATAACTGAATGAAAACAGGTGATGCCAGTCGTGGTGGTCTGAACACTCACTGTTCAAGGAATTACCGGACAGCTAACGTGACCAGACAGGTTGGTCGGCAGTTGCTCAAACTGTTGATGTTCGCCAGCTCGTTGTGGTTTGCACGTTGATCCGTTGCGCGAACGCAGAATGGGCAATCAATCGCTGAATTGATCAGTTGGGCCACTGGCGATGACCGGTGGTTTACCGTATGACTGGGCGATATTCAGACTGGCGACGAAAGTTGACCATCGGTGCAGGTGATGATGCTCGCAGCAGTTGCTGAGCCTGTTGACGTGATGGTCGATGAACTTTGTTGTGTTCGTGGGTTATAAATTTCAAGGTTCGAGCCGATCAATCTTTGTCGAAAACCAATGATTGACGCGGGTGATATTGACGTTTTGGCGCCTGCTCTGTGCGATTGTTTCGACTTTGCTCGACGACCGCTCGCTGTCACGATCTGTGTGCCCCAGCTCGAGGCTCATCACCAACCGACTCATTGAGATGAATTAGCTTCGCCGCCAGCTGAGCGGAATGACCGTGTTCATCGTCCTAGCTCTCTCTCCTCGGCTGGGGCTCCTCCCGCCGCAAACCAGATTGCGTGCCTGGGTTTGAAGAATGCGCCTCAAGTAGAGATGGGCGCGTGAGCCTGGAAAGCGCGCGTTTGAACCGTGTTGTGGTGTTGAGGGAAGGCCGGTGGCGTGATGAAGGGCCACATCGGCTGGCAGTGGGCGGCGGCTTTGAAGCTGTGTTGAGGCGACGGCTCCGGCGAGATGGCGGGCGGGCCACTGTGAGCCGGGCGCAGCTGGGGACTGCATCGGCAGATTCAGGTCGGTGATCAGCCCGAAAGATGCGTCGACTTCGCGCGCGACCGGCGACGAGCAATCCGATAGCGACTGGTCGGTGTAATCACGCGATCATTACTATTTCTTTCGATTTAACTGACTCAATTCTGCCTCATCGACCAGATGAAGCAAAAAACCGGCAATCTCGTCGTTAAAACTTAACGTGGAAAGATCGGCGGGCGTGTTCTCGGAATCCCCCTCCGCTGAAGGCTGTTCGCCTGTCATCCCCATCCTCCCGTGCAGGGCTCCAGCTCGAGGCTCGATCCTCCGCAACTCCGCTTCGACTTGCGTTCAGTCAACGGCTGACGTCGGAAAATCACCGCGGCTCGCTGCTGCTCCTCTCCGGCGATCTGACGCATCGGCGCGCGCGCTGCGGCGACTTGGCGCTCATCCGCGGCGTCGCCGGCGGGCTGACTGCTACGCTCCTAATTCCACGCGGCACATGCCTGGCGTCTTTCTCGGCTCGGCGGCAGGCTCGTACGGATGGACGTAAATGGCTGCGTGCGATCTCGCTCGCCCAGCATCGGACGCGTGCCGTTATTGATTGAAGTCGCTTTTTGCGTTTGCCCCAGTGTACTGTCTTGATACTGCGGCTGTTATGTCGTTCTCTGAGCTTATCGCGTTGATGCCGTCCAGCCTGACGGATATGACGCTCGGGTGACACTGTTAACCAGTCAACTGAATTGCGATAGGCTAATCTAATAATTTGTGATAACAGGCTCATATCGAAGCTGAGCTTCGATGGTGACCAGCTCGATTGACCGACATATCAGATGGTAATCGCTGCCAGTGAACAGGCTCTGGGAATTCACGTTTATCGTGTTCGAAATAAACAGGCAGGAGCCTTCAATTTTTGTAACACTGTGCTGATATGAGCGGACATCGTCGTGAGCGACAGAAGCATCTGTGTAATGGTGGCGGGCGGCAGGCATGTTTGACCAACGGTTGACCGGCGGGTCACGTTTTGTTCTTTTCCGTAAAGTATTAATGCTGATCGTGTAAACTCACGCCGCGGGGTTTCGTATATCTGTCCAGATACCGAATATGGGAAACTTCCCAAATGGTTGATGACGACGTGATTCTGGCTGATTCGCGATATCTGATCTGGTGTCTCGGCTCTGCGGCGTATGATGTTCGGGCGCGACCCACCAGGCTGGATGACTGCTGGGCGACTTCTCCAGTTCTTTGTTTGTTCGCGACCTGTCATACATAGGATTCTGAATTAACAGCAATTTGTGCGGCATATTACGAGACCAATAACGCCATGGAGAAATGCTGTGACGAATGACGAAATCTGCGCTTTCATCCATCTTTCTCTATCAGACATGAGTAACTGACCAGTTAAACTGGGGATTATGACTAATATTGTAACGGATTAATATTTACAATATGTTGTGGCTGCGCAGGGCAACTGTCACTGCAACTCCAGGTGATGAGCCTCTGGTGAACAGTTTTCTACAGAATACTAGCTGTCTGAATTGGTTTTTGTGTGCCCACTGCCTTCCATATTGCTGTTTGGTTGAACGAAAGTTATCGCAGTTGGCTTGTAAATTCAAACTCTTTATGACTTATGATTGCAATGATTCATCGGTATAACATTCAAAACGATACAAAAATTCGGTACTTCGCGAGGGGCTTGAGCCCATATGTGGCTGTTGAAGATGTTCTGTAATATTCTGAATATTGATTACCAGTGTCTCATAACTAAAATTTGTGTAACTTCATTGAGCTACCCGGTATGTACGATTGGGCGTGCAACTGGCACTCATGTTGACATCACGGGTGAGACTGTCTATTTGATAAATAATTTTGATGTTATATAATTTTCAATCTGGACAACGACACATCGGCCATCGGCTGTTTCGATTCAGTGTGTTCTGGCGGACTTCTGAGCATATTAGACGTAACGGGAGGCCTGGCCCCTTCTGACCCCTCTCAATCCGTCCTGTGTGTGTGTTGCACCGGTTAAATGTTGTATCTAATACGTATTAACATGTATTAATGCGACTGGTATGATTTCGGCTACTTTCTGTGGCGTGTTTGGTCTCGGTCATGTTCTTTATCTTGACCGTGAGCCAGAAAGAGGCGCCGCCGAAGTCTGGTGTTCACTGTATCGTCATATGTGAAATTCAGTAAGAATCGGCAGCAATTTTTCGCGGCTTTATTTGGTGCTCGAGGAATATCGTAACATGTATATTTCGCTACTGTGTTGTTTTTCTTTGTTGTGGACGCATTTGTCGAGGACCAAATTTACTGAGCCCAACGCGGTGCTCTGACAAACTGGAGAATGCTGACTGTTCTCGACGTGCTAATGTTCAACAGAATTTGGGCGAGGATGTAACGAAACTTATTGTGAGCGACCTTTCTTCGGCGCAGGCTTCTTTCTGGTTTCCATAATAACACAATGGTTTTTCTGATTTCTTCGCTCGTACCAGCTGCTCAATTCCACCTGGGGAAGGCATCGAAATGTCAGGCATTGACGAAGGCTTACTAATGAAGTCGCGGTCGTGCGGGATCGGTGCGGCTGTGGCAGACTCGCGGTATCATCATGTGCTGATGATACCGAGATGGGAGATAATCGTTATTGAAGATCGGCTAAAGGTACCTGTTCGCCTGTTTGTTAAAAAGGTGATGGTGAAGACTGATGGTCATCCGACTGATTGAAAGAATCTGAATGGCGACTGTATGTCATGTTCGACTGCATCGTTGATGAAATGTCGTGCGCCAGACGTGAATGAGGTGATTGTCCTCCTGATAATAATGATTCTTCATTTCTTCTTAAGTCCTTTAGATTTTGACGCGATAGTACAAGCTCTGACATTCTATTATTTTTCTGACGTCGTTTATCACCAGACGAAATGCTGGTGGTGCGTATGGGCTGCGGCAACGGGTCGTGTTATGGGCCTGTGTTTTCCAACTCGATCATTACTCTTTCTCACTGCGTTTTCAGCTCGCCTTAATAACAATGTGAACGCTCTTAATCTAAGGCCGACCATCATCACTCGTCATCACGCGGCTTTACTGTTCTTCTTCAATGACTGAATCAGTTCTCGTGCTCCCAAACGGACAAGGGGCAGACCTGGGTGGCGACACAGGTGGTGCGGCTGTGCCTGCTGGCGGGTGCAAGTTCGCTGTTGTTCGGAATGTTTCGTTTTGACAAGCGTCGCTGGTGAATCTGTGATTCGTGTTATAACTGTTTCAGATAACGCGCTGTTTGGGCCGCGAATCGCTGCAATGTTTTGGGATGTCTGCTGGATCGGCGGTGGGACCTCTGCTGCTGGGCATCTGCGATGTTGGGATGTTCTGGTGGTGCTGCTGCGCGTTGCTGGTGATCGGCGTTATGGGCGTTTTTCCGCCTCGGCGGTTAAACTTAGGTTTGACAACTGCCACGTGATGCCTATCCGCGTGTGTTGTGTTGAAATGATCGTATTACAACAGGCAAGTGGAATGTTGATCGTATGCTTTCGTTGATGCTCACTGTATTGCTGGACTTTGCCGCTGTTTACCAATAATGAATCTTTAAAACCGTAATACATTCGCAGCGCGTGACCGTGAGCTTCTCGTTGTTCTTTCGGAATATCGTGTGTCGCGACCAGCCTCGAGATGATGGTCGTCAGGTCGTACCGGTCACTCACGGAAGGGCGGATGGAAGTTCTTCGCCAGCGATCAACTCGCGAGCACGAGGCGTTGTCGGCTGAATGGTCTGCGCGATAACGAAGCCTCTGCCTCTGTTGAAATATTGTTTGAATCGTCATGAAGTGATGATTGACCGACCGAAAACAGTAATAACAACGAAAACGGTTTGCTGCCATGCGATGCGGAGACCCGACGCTGCTGATGAGCGGGCGGTCGTTGCCGCCGGCGCTGGTAATATGCTGTACAACTCATCTCTGCGTGAGTCTCTGCTGCGCCCGGCGAACTGCTGGCCATTTTCGTCATTTGTGTTCTTGCCGGTTGTGCTACTTTCGGCGCGGTGGTCTCGATGCCAAAATTTCAGGGGCAGGCTCGGCTGGCGGTCAGTTCCATTCGAAATTCGTTGAGCAATGATCAAACGCTATGGAAAAGCTTGACTGAATGAATGATGCTGTTAAAATCAGGTCATTTGGATCAGCCTCACCTAAATAACGACCCGGCTTCTCTGCTGCTACTGTTGTGCATTTTTTGGCTCCAAGTTCGTGTGGTGTGCTGTCCCATCGCGTTGCCTAACTTCAAATTAAGTTCGTTACATCGCCAATGAAGCAAACCTCTTTGTTTTCTGCTGCTGAAATTATCATGTTCGACGATTCACTGAATAAACTCGCTTGCACAACAATGCCGCTCTGTGTACATCAAATGGGCCCCAGGAAGAAGGAAAAAGAATGAGTACAGTTAATCGGGAGCTTCGACGATGACGGAGGATCTTCCAGTCGTTCTCACTATATTCGGTAATTTTGGTTGAACCGGAGATGACTGTTGTTGCTGTTTTGCAAAGACAGGCGTCTGACGGCAAAATGTTGTGCTGGTTTGACGAACTCATTCTTTTCTGTTTGTTTTGCGTCAGGCACGGCACCAACGCTCGGCTCTGACGGCTCGGCACGGATGACGGGGCGGGGAGCAGGCCGGTCTGGCTCTGAGCTCAGCTCTAAAGAGAAACCGTTTAAATCCAGCTGATATCACTTTCACGTAATGATACGGAAATAATAAAGGTGCCGTAGGCTATCTGGAATCAGACCGTAGTTGACTGACGAGATGCTGGCTGCCGGCGTTTGGTGTTTGACCCAGAGAACAGTGGGGGTGTGCGTTGATGACGACCCTCGGGAGGCTGGGGAGGACGGAAAGGCCCCTGCGGAATCAGTCGTCAAGGTTTTTTCTGTGTCTAGCGGAAATGACACTGGGCTGCTGGCCTCGGTTGGATGGGCGGTCTCCTGAGGACTGGAGGGTGACGAGATGTTGTTTCGAGACTGGAGAAGCGAGAGGGACGTGCCTTCTCGACGAGTGGATCAGATGATCGGACTGCGGGCCTGGTGTGTGTCGTTCGGACGGGCGGGCTCAGGCATCTTTCCGGGCTCCGGCTCCTCCGCCCCATTGCTGGGCGGTCGGGACAGGCCAGGCTCTGGCTCACGCTGATGACACAGTTCTCACGCCGGATCTTCACTGAAGAACATAACGGCTCGGCTGCGGGTACGCAATGTGCATATGGTCGATCGTCATTAATGTGTGTTTCTGATTGCCATATCGTCTGGCGTAAACTCCCAACCGAGACGACAACGTGTGGCGATCGAGGCTACGTTAACAATTTGAAGCGATGGTTTATTTTGACTGGCAGAAGGCGGGTTTGGAAAATAAAGGGACTAACCGACGCGATGGCAACTCTTTTCTTTCTTCTTTTATTGCTGGTTATGGTGATCCGGCTCTGAACGGCGGTGCCGCGACGACCATGACGACGATGTTACGCTAGGCGGCGGGGTCGTCCTAAGCCACCATGACGAGACCGGCGACCGACGACGCTGCGACACGGGTTAATGCGATGGCGGCCATGTCATGGTGAAAAGAAAAATAAACAATTCAAAATATTGATGAAATATTGTTAATAACGTATTCGATAACGCTCTAGGAATAGAGGCTGAACAGTTCAGCATCAAATGTTCAGGGGTGTTCGAACTGGTAAAGGGTGTTTTGGTTTAGGCGATTTCGAACATGACCATGCGCATCATGGGTGTGCAACTGAAGCTGGTACCGGTGTCATTACCTGGGCAGGCATGAAGAAAAGGTGCTCCGCTCAATGGACTCGGGACTCCATTCGCTCGCCGATGAATGATTGGGTTCTTTTCGCCTGGTAAAGTGACGTGGATGGTTTTAATTCCATTTCTGCGGAGGGCAAACGCTGTCGCCGCGCATCCTCGCAACCACAAAGAGAAAGGAGAATATGCGGTTCGACACCCTCGTTCTATAATGTCATTTTATCTCGTTCTCGTGCCATCACTTCTCCATTTCTTATAACGGTCGATCGACCGTGCGCACTGGTATCGGCGATCGTCATGCGTCGGAAGCAAAACGCGTTTCTGGGCGTGACTTACATTGGTGCATTCACCAACAGCGGTAGTTTTAACCCGTTTTGAACAGATACGATCAGGTGACGTGCATTTTGTACTGATGACCCTCAACTTCAAATGAACTCATCGCTCCGTAAACTGGGATCGCGGCATCAGATCCATGAACATCACGCTTGGGCTGCCTCAGTGACGATCGTTCTTTGGTTGAAGATATTGCATCGCTGATCGTTGCCCGGCTTTGAGATAACTGCGGGTGTATTGTTGATCGTTGTGTGCATGTTTGACCTCTGGACGTTGATTGGCACTCCGCATCGTTCTATTTCAGATGATTCTTTCCGGCGTCTGTATCGATGTTTCACTGGTGATACGACTCTTTCGGCTGAATCGCCAGCGGAGTCAGGCAACTTTCTTTCTTTGCCGGGTTTGCAACAGACTACGTTTGTTTAAGCCAGGTATTTTCCTGATTTTCGTTTGGGTTTAATGGCGTGCTCTTCGGTCGGAAGATACGCTGATTTCGCGCAATGATGGGTTATTTCAGGCTGGTCGTGCGATCCGGTGCGGCGAGCGTAAACTGGCGTTGGTTCTGGTCTCGATGTGAGACAGACATCTCGGCACTTTCGGGCTGGAACCTCGGCCGGGAGCTTGGACTGGTTCCCATGCCGACACCGATCCTGAGTCGATGAGTAAGCCGGAGACTCTGTGCCATGTCGCGGGAGCTCTTGTTTAGCGGTCAATAAATCGTGTTTTGAGGTGCAGGCATGTGCTGGCTCATGAGATCGCGAAGAGCACTGAATCTCGTGCCTGAACGATCCCCAGTTTTGGACTTGCGTCGGCACAAGGGTGTGCCTTGGACTGAGTGTACTGGATTAGAGATCCCGGCTGAATCTGTCACTCGGAATACCCGTGCTGAGATGCTCGGGCCTCTGTTGGAAATGCAGGTCGATTTTATCAAAAATGAGGTTGTAATTTTCAATGGCTACAATGACTTCAGAAAAATCGCGCAGAAATATCTTTGACCCACAGTGAGGGAACAGCATGTTTCAATCAGCTACTGCCTGCAGCCATGCACCGGGACAGAAATGTGTTTGCAGATGCGTAACAGGGCCTGAAGACCTGGGGTTTGAAGGACCAGACAACCATGGTCGACAGTAGATCGTGTCAATGGTGTTAAAGATGAGCTCAGTGTGTCTCATCAAAAGCTGTCGTATCATTGATATCGACTGCTCAATAAAGGAGATCATTGACTCAGTTTTCAATCAAAAATCATCGCGCTGTGGTTTACCGACAATCGATATTCAATCGATTTGTTATGTGTCTGCTCGAAATATGAGACAGATTCAACTAATATCGCTTCATAAAGGTAGTCGCTTTATATTCAATCGCGCGGTGGTCAGGATTCAGCAACCAGCGAAGACTCAAAGCTGGGAACAGGTAACGAAATACGAACTCTTCGCCGGCATGCGTCTGCAAAATATTTCTTTCGAGAACCGCCGGTAAATGAAATAAATCGTTAATTGTAATAGTTTTAAAACGTTGACCTATATATGACACGGGAACACAGAACAATCGAGATATGTCGTTATGTGAGGATCGAAGTTTGTGTTTGTTCAAGAAAATATGGATTAAACATCGTTTCTATTATATCCGCGTTTTGCTCAACTAAAGGGGAAGGGTTACGTGTGACTCGTGATCAAACAAATCGCTCAATCAGACCGGTTGGCTGCCTCTGCATCGACCATTTTCTCCCGTCTTCATTGCGCATAATTTAAAATCTTAATGTCTCATTAGAATCGTCGTTAATCTGAAAACTTATTATGAAAGTACAATCACAATTCGCTTTCAAAATACAAATGCTGAAGACTAAGTCTATCACAATACTCAGTCCTGGTATAAAAGGCTGATAGTCTGAAACTGTCAAAATCTTAAAACTTTTAAAATATAATCGCGGGGAAAGGCTTGATCAGATCTAATCAATTTGAAGACACTAGAGAAAAAATCTTGAAAAGTCTACCAAACGCTTTTTGTTGGTGCCAATTTGGTCACAAATCCTTTGGTGCCAATTGATCCTAAATCTTTTAGTACAGTGCCGTCAGTCTAAACCTTTTTGTTTATTTAGTCCTTGATTTAGTTGCTTTAATCAACAAATAATAATTTTGGTTTTAATACTTTTTCCACTTTTGTTTCTTCTTTCTCTTCTGACAAACTCCGATGTTGGTCAGACTAAATAAAATAATTGATATAATAGTGAGCTAGCCCTTAAGGTGAACTGAATAGATTGGCCCTTCTTGGGTTCGATGGTGGTGGGCACTGCTCTCAGGTGCTGGGCCAGGCTGGTGACGGGCGGTGGCATGACCTCAGTGGGTGGGGCCTCTGGAGGAAAAACAAAGAAAAAAAGTGGAAGTGATCAAATTGTTGGTGTGGTGATTACAATGGGTAATGGGCCGACTGACCGTGATCGTCAGGTGGATGCAGTGACGTGGAATCGTAAGGTGGTTTTGGAGACGGTGCCGTTGGGGTTGGGATCAGGTTTGGAACTGGGTGGCATGGAATGCTGGTGGGTGGGACTTTCGGCGCTGGAGACGGTGCTGCTTTGAGGGGCTGCCGAACTCGTGGTTTTTTCACAAAGCGGGACTCAGTGAAACAGTTAAACAGGGGCTGAACGTTGTTGCGGGCAGGGCGTTTCTCTTGATGTTGATCATTGTATCAGCTTCGTTGCAGATTCCCAGAACCATCGACCTCAAATAAAACTCGTCGGCCTCAAGCTGAAAGACGGAGAGACTCGGACCACCCGATGACGCATATTCTTGTTACTCCGGCGTCGTGCGCTGAGAGACGCCTGCTGTTGTCGTTCGTCGTCAGGTCATCCTCGGCGGGTTTGATGCGGTCGGCAGCCTCACCGTTGCGGCGGGCCACTGGTTTCAGCTGATCGTCCTCGTCTGCATGGAAGACGGACCAGGCTGCGGGCGTGCGGCCGCCGGCGGCCTCGGGGCGGCCGTTGGGCTGGCGACTGCTGGATGGGCTCGGGGCGGGCGCGGCGGCAGCCGGTCCAGGGTCGCGGGGGGTCGCCGGGACGGTTGGTCGGCGGCGGGGTCCTGAAAGAATCGATGCCCGCCAGCCATTAAACAGTGGCAGACCCCAGGGCGGCGCTGTAACCTCGTTGTTCGCCGGATCGATTTCTTCTTTATGTTCGATCCGGTATTTCAACTTTCTTCAATGCGACGTCATTGACTCTTCGTTTACACTACGGATACTCTCTTTCTTCTCTTATTCGCTAAACCTCTGAAAATAACGGGTAACATAATTGACTACCATGAACCATTTCTTTGAATCGTCAGGCAGTTAACTAGATGGTGGGCGAAGAAAGTTCGAGATTACTCGAACAGTGTGACTCGACTGCCGTGAATGAGTTGATGGGCTGGTGAGCTGCTCGTGGAAAGTTCGCGCAATGAGAGATGAAAGATATGGAAGGTCCTGAATTGAGATCTGAGAGTTGACTCTCCGACACGGGGAGATCGAAGACACGTAATGCCGTGAGGTTGCTGGCGCGTTCTGTGCCGTGCCGTTGGCGCGAGGCACTGTGATTCCAGCAACTCTGCGGTTGATGCCAGATGAATCGGGACAATGAGGTAACGACCGACGCAGGTCGTTTCTTCAATATTGCTGCATTGCCACTGTTCACCCGTCAATCATCTTGTTCGTAATGCTGGCACAGTATCTCATCAGTGTGGGCCAGCTTCGTATTCTTCTCGATCTCGACTCGCGGACTCTGTCGCCTGCTGCAGATAATCGCGGTGCGACTTCGCGGGGACTCGCGATATAAGGGTCATTGGTGGAGAATAGTTTGATAGAAGGCCACGAGCCCTAGTTTTACGAACTGTGAAAATCAAACAGGCCAGATACCGGGACTTTTGCCTGGTCCAGGCCACAGGGGTGGACAGGTTCTCGTTGCCGCAGTAAGCATTTGGACAGGTTCGATAGCAACAGCAATGCTGTCGTGTTGTTTCGGCGAGGTGCGATGGATTGAGTGTTCCGAACTCTTCGGAACGGGCGATCGATCCCATTGTTCAGGTCGTGTGGCGGGCTGCATCGTTGAACTGGCGATTGGAACGTGCTGGGTGCGGTCGGTCTGCTGGTTAATTTTTCTGATGAGAACTTTCTGATGATCGCGCGACAGTACTGATGCGATTCAATAACGATTGATGTTGAGACGTTGAAGGAAGAGGATAATCTTCGCGGGTGACTTTCGAGAACGTGTTCGTGATCTGCTCGCCGTCGGGACTGAATCATGGGCTTCCTCGCGATATTCACGCAGGCTGTTTCGGAATTTTACTCGAACTGTGTTTACCGGCTGTCATTCTGTCGTTGACTCCAGCAAACAGATCCTGTCCATAACTGGCAATCTGAAAAACTGCGGTTGTCGATTCTATAACGCCGACTAACGAATAGAACTTCAGTCGCGATGACGATGGTTTCGGCGCAGTGGGTGGTCTGTCGAATCCTGTAATCCTTCTGCAATTCACATCGTCTGTGAAAACCAGATCATTGTGAACTATTTCTCGATTGTCAGACGACCTGATGACGACTGAAGGTTAATTTGAAGCGGTTCTGATCAAGAACCTTTTGCGGGAAAGGGTCAGGGATGTTGTGTTGAACTTTCGATGATGCTTATGGAATGAGATGAAAACTGGTAGAGATGGGTGCGAAGGAATGGACCCTAGAAGACCAGGTCTTCTTCACTAGCATGTCACTACTCATGGGTATGTCTCTCTCTCTCTCTCTCTCGTGAAAGTACAGGTTCGTCGACCTGTTCTAACGGTGGAAATAATTCAAATTGATCATTCTGTGGTATACGAGCACCTCTTGCGGTAACGAAATGGTGGCTGCTACAACAAACTGACGCCATTCAGGCCGGCCTGTCAGGCGTCAATCGATATTCCGGCATCAAAGTATATCAAATATCGCTCTCTATCGAAAAGGACGCTTCTGTTGTTGAAACGGTGGTGCTGTTCGGGCAGGTGGCGAACCAGGGTCCGCACTGAAAGCTTGCCTTGCACGGGCGAATTTCCAGGAGACAGATATGCCTGCCCGCCTTAAAGAACAGGGGCCACGTTATGGCAGCAGTTTAGCTACCGGGATTCTGGTTTACCCATCAAAGCCCTGCGCATTTATTTTGTTAGTAGCTGTTGCGGTTGGAGGGCTCTAGCGACGGATTCTTTGTTGTTCCACATCGCCTGCGTGTATCATTTACGGTCGAAAGGGCTTAGAAACTCATCGGGAAACAGGCTAAATTGCAGATAATTGGAACAGGACTTCCCTATGCAGAATCATAATCCTACGTTTTCTATAACCAGAACAGAGACTGGTAAATCCACAAAACGCCATGACATCAGAAGGGCACAGCTCAGAATAAGAGGGAGAAGCTCAATGTCACAACCAGAACAAATGTATATATCCAGTCTTTTTTTTTCAGTATTCCACTATACAGTTCATAATTACAGAGTTCAGCTTTATGAAAGCAAACGAACTAACACTAGAAACTCCTGTACACCCACTCCTATAAAACGTAATTGTCCGATCTAATAGACTATATCCAGTATCAGTCAGTGAAAGAACAAAGTCAATACTCTCTTCATATGCAAACCACCCCCACTAAAACTAACTATTGTGTTCTCACTGTTCTACTGCTCCATCTTTGATATCTGTGGAGTAACTTGGGTCATTCTCCAAAGCCCATATCAATTCGTCCACATCGAACAACTCATCCACAGTATAGTCACCAAGCCAGTCGAAATCGACATTGATTTGCTCTTCAGACCATCTCTCCGCCATCTGCATTCGACTCGGCCGCGACGTCTCCAACCTCTGGCTGTAAGTCAATTCCGACTGACCTCGAGGATGTCGTGGTCTCGCCTGGGTGCCCGCCTAATAGCCTCAGTGCCTGGTACCAGCTGAATAACCAGTGCTCGGGGTACCAGCCGTATTAGCAGCAGTAGTGCCCACTGGTGTTGTGGCTGCGACAGCAGAACCACCAAAAGACATGGTATGAGATGCGGTGGGGAAATTCAACCCCACAGGGACCGTACATTCCTCGCAGCATCATCATAAGCCTTGGCAGCCTGGACCGCAGTCGGAATGTGCCCAGCCACAACCTATTCCTCGGTTCGGCTCCCGGATTTCATGACCCATTTACCCCAAGTCCTCTGCCTCACCTCTGTAATTGAAGGTCGTATTCGGGTCCACCTTGCCTTCATACATCCTTTTCGACCCCTTATGGGCACTCACGCACAGGCTTGCTTCCATTGGTCTGCGAATCGAGCTGGTCGTTGTATTGTTTCCATTTTGCCAATGTTCTGCCACGGACATAGACCCTTCCTTTCTACTCCGTGACTTCCTCTTCCTGGGAGAAGACAGGGCAACAAAGACAATATTAGTACTTGAGCCGAAGCAACCATCTCCACCTATTCGAATGATATACAGTAAATCAGACTTATACAAAGACAGAAAAAACAAGGCGAGATGACTTTCATATATAGGACCGAAGCCTTCGTCCCCAAGTTTCGATAACAGCGCAAATTAATATTCCTATTTCTTTTCTGCTATCCGAATAAACAGCGATAATGACACTGAACTTATCATTGCTTGCCGAGCAAGCAAGAGCAGCGTAAAAGACAAACTAAGGGATTTACTCGGCGGAGCAGCCAAAACCAGGTTTCAAGCAGCGGCCTCCTCTAAAAACAACAAAACGCCGAAAAAGGAAAGGGAACATCGCAGCAGGCACCCCCCCCACGCGCCCTTCGATTTGATTGATGCGAGCACATTTTGTCACTGGTGGCTCGAGACCCAAAGGGGTCCTACTCTTCTCGCGACCGAACTGGTCGGTGTGCATGGTGAAGGTGGGCAGGCTGACAGGCCCGGCGGCCAGATCACTGTGTTCTGCTGTCCTGCTGGGCTCACTCCCTGCCTTCCGGATCAGCGGTCTTCTCGGCCGTGGGGGAAAACGGCGGTCTGGGTTGGTCAATGAGAATCAGTGATCTTTGAGATGGTCATTGACCGTCTATGGCCGCGGATGTCATCGATGAAGCTGCGACAGGCCCATCTGGTGGTCCACAGGTTCAGTGAACACACGAATCGAAACCTGGTCACGACCAGTCCTGTCGTGCCGACCGGCACCGTTGTGGATGCGGCTGGAGGTAACGGCTGGAGGTCGTGGCACTCACGGGGCTTTGCAGGGGTGAGAAAGGAAAGGCATGGCTGGGGTTGTGGGCACCATGAGCGTTGGATTGCTGCCTCAGACTGCTGATGCGGCAGCCACGGTCCATCTTTATGACACGGACATTCGAGGCTGTCGAGAACAGGCTGGGGATGTGAAAACAGCCGCCTCTGCGTCGTACGGCAATTGTTGATTTTGTTGTCTATCTTAACTCGACAACAAGTTGCGCAGAGGCCGCGGCTGCGGCGTCGGTCCGTTCATGGTGCAACGGTAATGGTGCGTCGATATCGAATATGCGGCCCGCCGTGCATGTTTGCCGGGAAAAGAGTCTTGCGTACTGATGAACTGGGCTGGACGTTGTAGTTCGTGTTTCGTTGAATAGACGGTCCCTCGGTCGGAGTAGATCATCGGATGCTGATATGCATCGTCGAGATCGACCTGACCAATCCTCGAAATGGGTAAAATGAGCGGTTGGGCTGGCTACAGTGTTCACCCCGATGAATCACTTCAGTCTGGCGTGGTTCGTGCGGGCAATGGGAGGGAGAGGAGGAGGAGGGCGACGGGCTGTTCAAATGGCGGATGAGTACAGGCTCTGACCGGGGTGAGGCAGATGATCTTCGGCTTCGACGACAAACCGTTCATTCATGCTTCTTGGCTGTATGAACGGAGACGCAAGGAGAAGTAGGAAGATGAGATGATGGCTGATTTCATCGGGACCTGAAACTTTCTGCGAAGGAGGAGAACGACACAACATGGTGAGGCCAAGGCTTATGAGGCTGTGAAATAACCCGCCTGACGTCCGTCTTCCAGTTGATTCTCGACGACGGGAAGCTCGATCGAGCTCGGTGGGCTTCCCGGCGCTGGCACTGGATGTGACGTCGGGCGAGACGCAGGCAAAGACCAGTGTAAACTATTCGCCTTTGTTCAAACAATCGCTTCTTTGATCAGTACAAATTCAGGCCATGTTCTCGGCGATCCTGAAGCCGGCGACGGTGCGGTTCGTTCGTGGCTCTCGCGGTGTTCCCAATCGGCACGTCACCACATACGACTCCACCGCCGTCGTCCCCGCCTCCCCTGCTGCGACCTTCATCGACCAGCGAATTCCAGCCGTGCTGCTGGCTTCATCATTTCGTCAGGATCTCCAACTATCACTATTAACGAGCTGTTGACTGACCTCCTGCCGTGCCTCCCCGTCGATCGCGTGGCAGCTCTTCGGGAAATTGGCAGCACGCTGCGGCTCGGTCGGGTGCGCTGCCGCGACCACGCAGGCCACTGGCGTCGATGGACCAGACCAAACGCAATTCGGCCCACTGCTCAGCAATGGTGGGCGTAATCGCGCCTCGTATTCCGGCTTTGACAACGACTTTGACCGAGCAACGGCTTTGATCCGCCGCGCCTGCGGGCCCGTCATCTCTCTCTCTCCCAGCCTGCTGCATGCCTCTTTCTTCTGGGTGAAGAACAGTGAAAGCAGCTCTGGCCCGGCGGAAAAGCTCCGTCCGCAGGCACTAACGTGTTCCGTCCACCCGTGGCTATTCTCGGAACGAAAGGCGGCTCTTCTCGCACGGTGTTGAACGAAGGAAGGATGGGGGCAGGGCGATGTTGACCCAGCATACGCTGACGGTGCCGGTGGTCGTCTTCACTGTTTTCGCCTTGTTGCCCGCACAATTCGACTGTTATTTCTTTGACTGAGGAACTGCTATTTTGGTCGAGGATTGTGACCTGCTGTTTGGCTGCGTCTTGCGATCTTTTATTTTTCAGCACCAGTAACCCGCCTTTGTCATGCCGCACGAATCGATGAAAGAACTGCGGTTAAGAATAATCTGCGGTGCCTGCATCCGGATGGGGACTCTCGTGAACATAATCTGGTGCGGCGACTGTCGGAAAAAGCGCAACTAACTAACATGTTGAGGAAAGGTAGTTGTCCACTGAAGTTTTTCGTTTTTTCGGTTGTGACATTACTCGGGCGTTCGGTTTGCCTACGTTTGCCCCATCTTTGAGGCATTGACGTGCACTCGGTGACTCAACCAGACACAGGCCGTTGAGACCGCGACTCACGGAGCAGCGTGGCGGTTGCCATCCGTGCTGCTGGGACCTGGTGGGACGATCGCCGAGGACGGGCAGTCAGTTGTGGGTGTTTATGTTTATGTGTTCTTATGTGATGATTTGCTACGATTCGATCGGCGTCTTTCATGTTATCGGAGCTCGCGGTCGTGCGGGGGTTTGCAGTGAACTTTCTGGAGATCGCGAATACGAAGGTATCGAACGTCGGGGAACGGTGGTGACGACGCCAGACGGAGACGTTTTCCCCGTTGTCGCTCTGATCTGTCGAATCTGGAGATCCGCTCGAAGGCATCGGTATTCACTCTGTTGTGGAACTTGAACTCTTCATGAACTGCTGCCGTTAACCGTACTAACGGATATGCCGTTATGTGTTGCCGCTGGACAATCTCAGCGAACTGATGGCTCGGACCTGTTTACGGTTATCAACCGTATAAATTCTTCCCCATCGTAACGATGTGGTATGGAACAAGTCGCGTCTCCGCGCTCCCCATTCACTTTGTTATGTTTTTCGTCACCAGGAGTGCAACAGTGCCCCGTCTTGGAGATCTCAGATCCCAGAGTGAACTCTGAATGTTTCGGTTGGTCTTTAACAGATTGCCGGCTGGGGTTCAGTGTGCTGACCTGTTCAGATGATACTCTTCCGGAATAAATGAACAGGGAGACAGTCTTCGGCAGGGGATCTCAGCCCCATTGCGTTAAACAGAAGGACTCTTGTGCGTTCGATGACGACGCTGTGGGTTTCATGCCAAAAGATGGTGTTCTTTATAGTGACCCTTCAGATCGACGTACAACTTTGCGTCGGTGTGATGATCATTGTAACGGTTTGCCGTTGAGAGGGCTGCGACCTGGCGGGCGGGTTGACCGCCTCGCTGTGGGCCTGCGACATCAGCAGAGAAAGGGGTTTCTGATGACGTGAGGAGAAAGGCGTGCTGTGAGTTAGTGTTGCTGAATTTGTCGAAAATGGTGTAAATCGACTTCTTAATCCGCTGACCAGGTTGGTGGTCCGACTTCCAGCGTCCCCGGCTTCCACCGTGTTTCCGTCGTTGGTCAGGTGACGTGCAGTGTGGGTTATGTGATTGCTGGTTGTGTGCGTGCGCCAGTGGCTGGGTTGGTGTTATGGGTTGATTTTGACCGATGAGTAGTCGTGGAATGGATGATGACAAAATGCAAGGTAATATGAGATCGGTTGCAACATGAATCGACACCGGTTATAAACTCTTTTCTTCGGCTCTGTTTTAGATACTGCGTCATTCTCTGCGTTGAATGTGTGTTTTGAACAGTGTGGTCGTTTGAATGTGGTCATTTGGAGTGACCGTGAAAACTCGAAGGATCGTTGGAGTGGAGCTGCAAATCACCCGTTGACGGCTGAAGATGACCATGGATTGGCTTCGTGCTGTCTGCGGCGCATATGTGAATTCTCGGCTCATTCGGGGCAACCGCCACTTCTGGGATGATCGATAGATCCTGAAACATGGTCAAAGTCGACCGTGGCGCATCAACGACGCTGTGGTTCTGGTCCACAACCAGATCGCCTGACAACTGGGGCCTATTCTCCGTGGTGCATCGTACATCGAAGTTAACAATCTTGAGACCTCTTTGAAACAGCTGATCCCATTTCAATCGGACTCGGTACTACTCGTGAGATCTTTGGTTTGGGCCTTTCCCGGCCGACCAACACCGAGAGCTGGACAAATAGCCGAGTGAAGGATGACTCTGCGCGCTCAGCTCGAACAGTGCATCTCGTCGGGCGAGCTTCTGGACCTCAGTCTCGCCGCTGTTGAGGCCGCCCCGGCGGCACGCTGTGAGCGATTTATGCCAGGTCGTGTCGAAATCGGACACAGCTGATTAAGCGGTATCAGGCGTATCTGGGCGACCAGTTGGCAGGCCGTCAGTGCTGGTGGGCGTAAAGTCGCTTTGGCGACCAGGCCGCTCACAACCCGGCTAACGGGCCGTCTTTCACCGTAGATGAAGCCAGTCGCGCGGCTCGGCCTTTCAGTTCCATGTTCGGAGGCGGTTTCCATCTCTCAACAGACGAGCAGGAGAACTCTGGCCTCCGCGATTACTGTCAGAGCGATTCAGCTCTGAACATGTAGAGAAAGGAGGGCAGGGTGTCCACCGCTGGCTTGCTGGCCGCGACGGTGACGGTGCCTGCCGCATGGGCTGCGAACCATGGGACCAGCTGGGCCGGTTCTGGTTTCGTGAACTCTTTATTGTTGTCTGCAGTTGATCTGTGACGGATCTGTTCACTGGGAAACTGCGTCTGGCGTTGCGGCTCTGAGACCGAGAAATCGGTTTGAGCAGTGCTCTGGGGTCCTCGTTCTGCGCCGGTGGGACGGTCACAGGCTCGCTGTCGGAAGCGGAGGGCTCGTGTGCGACCAGAAGACAATCAGTCTTCCTGTTCCTTGTACAGTTCGCAATTACAGGTTCGGCTTGCGGGCTGGGCAGCTACTCGGGAAACTCCCAGACAGTCACCCTGTAAGCGTGATTGTCGATCTGGCAGACCTCGATCGGTGAAGAACTCAAGATCGTGCTCTTCTTGTGCAACCGCCACACTAAAACGGCTGTTCTCAATGTTCTGCTACTTCCGTCTTGATATCTGTGAACTTTGGAATCATTCTCAAAGCCATCGGTGTCCACATCGACAAGCCATCACGTTATCGATCGCAAGCCAATCAGAATCGTTGAACGCTCAACTCGGCTATCTCCGCAAATACGCGCCGTTTCGCCACAAAATGGCGGAGTCGTAACCTCACAGACTGGTGCCCGGGCGACTGGAAGGTCGTGGTCGGTGCTCGGTGCTTTCGCGATGACCGGCTGAACGCTTTCGGTGCTCGAGGAACCCGGCACCGCTGTCGTGGTGCCGCCCGTGTTGTGGCTGCGACGGCGGTCGCCAAAGACATGTTGTCGGATGCGGTGAAAGATAACCTCGGGTGGCACATGCCCTGCGCCATCATCAAACGTGGCGGCTCATTCCGCGATCGTAACCAGCCGCAACCTGTTCCTCGATTTCGGCTTTCGGTTTCGGCAACCCGTCTCTACCTCGCCTGATGAAGGTCATCTCGGTCACCTTTGCCTTTCGCTCATTTGTAACGAGGACATACGCGAGCTTCTATCGTCTGCGAATCGGCTGATCGACCGTATTGTTCCATTTCATAATATTCTGCCACCGTGACTCTGGGGAAGACTGAACAGCTGGGCGGAGCCGAGCAACCATCCTGATCGTGACTGCACAGCAATCGGGCTGAAGACGAGAAAAAACAGGCGGATTTTCAAAACAGGGCCTCGTAACGGCGCAGTTATCTTGTTTCGCTGGGTATCCGGAATGGCGGCGACCGGCGACAACGGGCCTGGGCAACGCCGACAATGAAGCGCTGTGGTGAGCGCTGGGTTTACTCGGCGGGTGGCAAAACGGGTTTCGAGCGACTCTCTGGGCAAACGCCGAAAGAGGGGCATCGCGGCAATTGCACATCCCCGGGTCAGACTGCACCTGGCCTGGGCGGTTCACCACGGAGAAAAACAGGCGCGAGAAGGCAACGAACCGGCCTTTCGTCCAGCGTTTGCTCACGCTACTCCGGGTAAAACCTCACTCAGGTGACGCGGTCGGCCGGCAGAACAGCGGTTGACCTCAGTGGGGACGCCTGGTTTGATGCTGGTACTACTGTTTTCGGATATGAAGATCTACTGGTGCGGCGGCCAGATCGAGAATGCGCAGGTCATACCAAGATTCTTTTTTCGAAATAATCCGGACCATATCGCAAACCTTATGGACGAGCATGTCCGTAACGCGATCGCCGGTCTCGGGCTTCCGGGCGCCTCGGCCACGTCGGCACTCCTGGTACCCTTCTCGTTAGTTTTGGCGCGACAGTCCCCGTGGCTGTTACGCAGGATCACCAGCGGATGCGCTGCTGACAAGGGGCTCAAGGCGGTGAACAGGTGAAGTGCTGAGCCGCTCGATGGACTAAAATGATGCGGAATCGGATAATTGACCATGTTGAGCGATAAAGTGCGCCTGGGGTACTGCTGGCAACCGTCTGGCTCGCTTTGCCGATCGTGCAAGCCGTCCGTCATGTGCGTATTTGGCGGAACTGTTCAACTGCGACTCTTAGTGGGCCAGCAAAGCTGTTCGCATCTGAACGCGGGGACAGATCATCGGTCCGATTGACGGTAATGATCCGTCGAATGTAATATTCTCAAAGTTAGTTCTGAGTTAAATGAAACTTGGAGTGCATTGAACAGATGGTCTCGTGATGTCATGGGATCTCTCTTTCCGTTACCTGTCGTCAGCTCCGATGTCTTTCGTCGTCGCGTGTTGTCGCGGCGACGTCTGGGGAACAGATAAATACTGGTAAGGGGTCTCGTATCTATATCTGAATCTAATCGAATAAAACTCCCGTATCTGAATCTGGAATCTGGTCTCGTCGACGTTTGCTGACTGAACTCGGAGGACTGAGGTCGTCGCGAACGTCGCTTTCGATTGATTTGTCATTTCAATCGGAATGATCTACGCGATCAGTTCAAAGTTGTTCGCGCAAACTCCCAGGCAGATGGGAGAAGACGTCAAACGGAGAAAACCAGGGTGTCGATGAACTTCGTTTGAAACTAAAACTTCGAGGCTGGAGGAAGGCTGAAGAGGTTGTCGAGGAGAGTAATGCTATGTTTATTCAAGCTGGTTTACGTCGCTAACATTCTCAGGCGTAACTGCGTATGATTTTCGAGCTGACGTTTTGAAACGTGCTGATGAAGGCCGCAACAAAGGGCGATCTGGCTTCGCACATCGATTTTTCGGTGTTTGTGCTGGTACGTTTCCGCGGACGCGGGTTAACTCCACGACATCTTCGAAACCGAAATGAAGTGAACTGTTTGTGATACTGTTGTTCAGCTCGCCCGTATCATCAAAGAGCAACTCTCGTCACGACTATCCTTGCATCGACCATCTGCAGGCATGCGCATGCACCGCTTCTGTGACGAGCCGCGGGCTGACGTTCGCGGTGGGAGAGGAGCGTGAACGGAGACCGTGTTGCTGTTGGGGACGACGAGCATGGGCCGAGGCGGCTGCTGACAATGTGAGACTCGGGCACAGCAGGATGCTGCCGCTGACCTGGCTACATCAGTGTGATCGGTGCAATTGTGAGCCCGGAGATGGTGACAGGTTCGTGAAAAACCCGTTCTGTGCTGATCGGATTGTGTTAACGCAATGTTTAATGAATTCTGGCGTTACTGATTATGCACGTACTGGCGCATGTTTTAGTCTCTGGGCTTTCTGGTGAGCGGATCTTTGTTGCCAAATTGATTTTTAGGGGCACGGATATCTTTCGCTTTTCCTTTTCGTTTTCTTGGCGCTGTTTCGGGCTATGTGAGATCCGCTGGGGCCTCGTTCGGCGGGAGAAAAACCATTAGACGGTATAGGCGCTGTGTTGGCGGTTTGCGATAACTGAAGACGCGACGAGATCTCCGATGGGCTCCTCTTCGCTGCAGTGGAAAGAGATTAGCAAAGGTAATTTCAGGCCAATCGCGATCAGCCGTTCAGTGGTCTGGATTGGCACTGATGGTGGTTTGGATCGATGATTGAACAGTTGATCGAAACTGGGACGATTGAATTGACAGGTGGAATGACGCAGGGTCTGATGACAAGACTTTCTTGATTCTGCGGCATGCTCTTGCGCCGCTGCAGTTCAACGGTTGCGCGTTTGTGCGCCGCGTGGTGTGACGCGATGAACTTTCACCTGTTTGTCGAAAGATGATTAATCTGCGACCGCGGTCGGTAACAATCTATACGTTGACTATTACGCGACATCAATGCGTGTTACAGACGGGCTGCCCGGCAGAACATGATATTTCGGTGACCCGGCATCTCGTGGTGGTCGGATGCGACGACGTGCCGGAGATCTTCCTGATTAGGGAACTGGTGGGCGGGTGTTGGCTCGATCAAGCGGACTGCTGACCAATGTCGGCGTAACCGTGCCGTTCGAGAACCGGCGAGGTTTCATCTCGCCAACTGTCGACGGTTGGATGCTCACCTCGGCATCAGCGCTGATGCTCTCCCTCATGTTGTTCTTCGTTAGCCCGGTGCTCTCGTGGTGGCTGGCTGGTCTGACCGATCACCTTCCCGGGCCACGGAAATGATGCGGCACTGATGTTGATGGTGGTCGGGCTGCGTAAGCCGGAAACAGTTTTACTCGTCTTTTACTCTGATTTCAATCTCGTGAGACTGACGAGAAGCAAAATCGGCATTGCGACCGGTTGTCGAGGACTCGGAGGCTCTGGGAATGGGCTCTGTCGACTGTGTTTAACTCGGTATTCGTGGCGCGATTCATGTCGCCATCGCGACTATGTGATATTCATTCGCGCCTCAAGCCTGCTCAGACAACCTGAAACCGTTTGCCTTCGCTGCTGATGCGGGCTGTAGCTCTCAAATGCTGCGTATCGGCTCGTTGGCGGGAAAATGGATCTGATCTTCGCTCCGGGCAACTGGCTGTTGGAACTGTTACGTGATAACGGGGCAATCTTGACGGGCTGCGCGGTTTGGAGTTCGACACATGTCATCGGTGATTGCGGCAATAGCTCTGTCGGAACTGTTCGCTGTTTTCAATTACGGGGTATGACGTTTCGGCACAGCTCTGACGAGGCAGATACGCGATGTCTGGACCCAGCCGCTGATCGCACTAACTGACAAGGATTTATAACGGCTAATTTACCTTTCCTGTCGCCGGCACCAACCAAATTGTATCGAACGGAAAACTAAGTGTTGACGAAACGGTTTGCAACAGATAATCATCACGAAAGGTGATGCGGTACGCTGACCGCTGTAAGCAGGCGTATGGGCCACTGGTATTCTAACTTTTCTTTCTCGCGGATGACCACGGCTAATGGTGGCATGGCGTGGTGGCTGCGTGAGAAACTGTGACTTCTGTCGTTGCACAGGCGGCGTGTGACAGCCGGGTCGTGTGACTTTCGCAAAAACTTTCCGAAGGGCTCCTTCCTGCGAAAAGAATCACTGACAGGCGACGGGCCTTCTTGGCGCTACCTGTTGTTCAGCGGCGGCGATGGCGGATGTGGCGGTCGTCGGCGTTGATGAAGACGCACCGTCGCGCACCAGCGCAAATGCGCCGCCATCATCTTGTTGATGGTTCAGCATGCGAACGCTTCCGGAGCCGAAAGGATACTCCTCATTCTCTTTGCGGCGGGATTATGCGCCCAGCAGCGTTTCTAATGTTGTCTGTAACGGTGAACTCAATATCATGACCAGCACCTGACTTCTATGCTGTGCGGTAACCCCAATGGTGGTGTTGATGACATATATTGGAAGTTTAAAGTTGCTTTTAGTTGCTGGTTATGTTGGTGTCGTAGACGACGATCGAACGGTATCGAAGGAAGCCGAGAGGAAACCGGTGCTATCAGCAGTCGGAGCTTTGACGATGGCGTATCTGGCTGATGACAGGCTTCGTGCGATTCGAACGATCGCACTAGGGGACGATATTGCTGAGATGGGCACAACGGAGACGGTGGGCACAGCGCCGGTAGTTCTATGCCGGTTGACTGTGTCGACGGTGTGTGATAATGCGAGGCGTCGCTACGTTGACAGATTGGCTCGGCAAGCGGAGCCCGTATCGTGCTCAGGCGGGCTCGATCGCTGGTGTCAACATGACCTCGTGGCGTCGAGGGGTCACCACGGTATGTTCTTCGTCGATGAGGCTGACAAGGCGGGTCGCTGTCGGGTGTTAGCGGTATTGACCAACTGGATGACGTGTATGCGGCCGATGACCAGGCAGACTCATTCAACGCGACGGCAAATGCGGTTAGCTGAAGAATCGCCTTGCGCCAGCCGCAGGGCCACACCTGTTCTATCGTTAGACACGTTAGAATCCACAAAGGCGGAGTACACTCGCTGTTTGTTTCATGAATCTAACATTTTGAACATGCATACGTTAATCTATATTGTATTTCCGGGGCCTCGAACTGCGAAGCACCGGCTGTAATGATGATAACGATGGCGTTGATGGAGACTAACGTGTTCGAAACTGACTCGCTCTGCGTGCGTGACAGAAAGCGGTGTTATCAGCGACATGTGATCTGCGTGTGGAGGCGGTTGAGGCAGCGCGAGGCCCGACGGCGGTGAGCCCGGCAATTTCACGACGGTCGGCGCGTGCTAGCCGATTGACGGTGTTGGCCCGACGCGGTGCGGTGAAGATTTCTGCTCAGGACCCCAGGTTTTGGGCGTTTGTTGCAGCCATTAGATTTTTACGATCGTTGTAACGGTGAAATGTTATAGCGAAACTGCGAAGACTGGGGCGTAGCCACTGACGGTGAGCACAAGTATGCGTTCTGACCACTAACGTGATGCGTTATTGGAATACCATCGCTGACTCTTTGGCGGGCTGCCTGATGGGCATTTTCAATCCTAATTCCAGATGATCTTTCCTCGGCGTGGATCTGAGCGACGGAACTGGGACTGGCGGTTGGTACTGGTAAAATCGACCGGTAACCATCAAGGCCGGCCATGCGCCCGTCCGTCTGGTCAGACCACGTGCTCGTCGCGCAGGCGCGAAAGGTCGGCTGGAGGGGTCCATGCTGTGCGTGGCGCAGGAGCCAGTCCAGCTCGATCGTTTGGTGGAGTGAAACCCGGTGATCTCGCGCAGGGATGCTGAAAAATCTGTCACCGGTTACTCAGGCTCAGCCTGTCATCATCCCCGCAGGCAACCGTGAGGATGACAAACCTCGGGGCCGTCGCGCTGCGGAGATATGAGAGGCCCGCTCCATGCCTCACTGAGATGATCCTGAACGGGGCATAATTCGTGCATGCGTGAGGACTGCGGCGTGGCCTGCGGTGGAGCCACATGTGACCGTGGTGACCGTCGGTGGATATCGTCATTGTCAGTGGGCGGTGTTCCGGCGGCGCATCATCGGGTTGGGTGCAGTTCGGTATGTTTAACAGGAATCTGGAACGAGGATGATCGTCGTGAGCCAGGACAGAAGGGTGGGAGTTTGTTCGGAGAAACGTTGACAGGTAATTCAGGGTGAGAATGATCGGCGTTTGAGATGCAATTTAACTAATTTGCTGTTTTCACGTTAACGTTCCCACGGAACGAAGAGCGATATGAAAGATCTGTTTTTCGTTACGTTCAAAATGTTCGACGGATTTGAACGACAAGGCGAAGATACCAACGCTGGCGTTACGGAGCAGAGAAAGAAAGAGCGTTTTTCTGGAATATAAAATGAGGGGCGATCCGTGGCGCGATCCGTCCGCAGCCTCGCAGATCTTAAGCCGCCTACCATCGCCTTCTTCGCCATCGCCAGATTAGTGACGACTCGCCGCTCATCCCATCGCGATCATCGACCATCGTTCTCCAGGCTATCTTCACCCAATGCGATGGTTAATCTCAGCGGCCCGCCGTATCATGCCCGTATTTCCTTCCTCCCGACGTCTAATCGACTCCTCCGACGGCAGATCTACAGGTCACTGGCCCGTGAAGTCCCTCTCCCGCCAGGCATCTCATGACCGACCGTTGTGCTCCGCAGGCATGCGACACCGCCCGCGGGCGCCCTGAATGGCCGTGCACCCTGTCTGACCCTTTCGGCGCCGATGACCTCGACGCCGTCGCCGCCAGCGCCGCCAACTCTTGCGACGGGCGACCACGCCCGCCCGTGCCAGGTCTCACTTGAATGCTGTCGATCGCGGGTGTCCATCCCTCGCCGTCTCGCCACCTCGCTGTGGGCCAGCTAGAGGCTGGATCCGTGGGATGAAATGGATCGTCGCACCCTGGCGGTTGTATTCTGTTCGGGAATAGGGGCACAGCCATCACTGTGAGGTATTCCGAAGAAAATGAAATGAAGAAACCCGACACGATAGCCGTTTGCGGAACGGCGTTGCTATCGAACATGAACAAATGTGGGTTCTTTGAGGATGACGATAGATGTTTGTCGTGGTGCCGAAACAAATACTCACTCTTCTGTTAAATGGGAAATGGAAAGGCGGCTGGCGAAAGGGAACAAATTGATGGGCTCAGTTCTGACGTAATTTTGGGACAACTGCGCAGTGGGACACCTCGCTGGGATGGGCCAGCTTTGCAGCGTAATGAGAATGGAATGGTTCCGTCGCTTGAAGGTATTGGTGTCGGGCATGCAATGGTCTCTCTGCTATGGTGATTGACGAGGTGGGCTCTGTAGGCCAGACAGAGGTTGTTGGGCATTCAGTTCTTGGTGATTCGGTGCATTGTTCGTCGATGATGCGGCAGGAAATGAGGGCGATGTTCAATCGACGCCCGTCAGGCTTCCAGCGTTCGCGTCATCTTCCGCAAAATCTGCGGCGATCTCTTTCGCAACTTTCTCGAAAATTGATTCAGGTGAGGATGCTGAATTGGGCGTCTGTTGAGGATATGAACGGTTTGCTTGCATATGACGGCTCTGTTAAACTCATTATGCATCAATAATGCGCAATAAAATTCGAAGCTACTTCTGTTGAAACTCTTCATGTACGTCAACTGTTTCCTCTCTCCGCCGTTACAGAAAGCAAGCAGATTATCGACTACTGATTCGATCCGCTTGTGTGATTCGGTTGCTCATCCCAATCGGCGAACTCCATACTCTTTGAAAATCGCTGTTCACGCTATTTATGTGATCATCGCGACCGCATCGCGTGTCTCACCTTCGCGATGTTGGCCACATTATGGTATTCGCGGCTGTGTTCATGTCGACCTCCGGAACACGTGTTGTTGGCGTCATACGTCGCGCAGGCTCCATTGTAACGACTAGTGTAGTTTGGTCTGCTGATTTATTATCCAGCCCGATCACGTCTTATCTCGTTGATGTTGTCATGCTCGGCGGCTGTCGTTGCCTGACTCTGATGTCGACACCGCGAAGACGAACCTGCTTTGTTTTTTGTTGTTGGCAACGCTGTTCGGTACCGGTCGGCCCAGCCATAGTGTTAAAAGTACCAATATTCCGGACGATCCCAATATGTCTCGAAGCAGCCCGAGCCTCCTTGATCCCACTGACCAGGTCTTGTTGGTGCCCCTCCTGTCACTCTCATGCGTCTTTGACCCTTCTTTGCCGGATAATGTTGCCGATTCCATCGGCTGGCGTTCAGCGACCCCAGGCGCGTCTCGCAGTGACCAACCAGCTCAGCACTGCTGCAGGCATATCGCGCTGGTGAACGCCGTCACCAGACTGGCGCGGCATCCGGGATGGGTGGGCGTCTGGGTGGAGGTTTCTGGCGAGGCATGCTGCACCCGGTTGATCTGAAAATGACCGTGAATGGCGGAGATGGACTGCGGTAGTATAAATGTTCTTACAACTGCGATTCTTGCTCAAATGACAGATATCAAGGGCCACAGGTGAAAAATAGATGTTGAAGTGTCGATCCGTGGAATGCTCCTGGGTCATCTCGTTTCCGACGTTTCTCGACATCGATGGAAACCCGGTCGCTTCAGACTATTTGTAGATCGTCCGCAGTTCATGTCTGCGTTTGTAACCGCTACAGCTCCTCCTCTTCCGTGTTGCCGATCATCTTGTCTCGTCTGGCTTCGCGCGGGGAAGATTGGAGGATCCCGCGCTTCACCGCCCGTACTGAGGATATAACATGGTTCCTCCCGGCGGGATCATCGAGATCCCGATCCGGAGATCTCGCCATGCTGCTGGCCTCGTATACTCACAGTGTTTGCCAGTCCCATCTGTAATGTGGCGATCGCCAGGTTCCACTCTGCAATGCTGGGGTCATTGGACGTCGCGGAGGCAGGGGTAGTCACAATCGGAAAAGGAACCGGTTTACCTGGCCGTGACTGGGCAATGATAGTCTGATCTGGCCCAGGCTGTGCCACTCAGTGGTAAAACTGGATGTTTCCGGTGCTGCGCGGGCTACTGATGTGACTAATCCCACTGGGTGGGCGACCAATCCGGATAGCAAACGGTCGTCGACGGCCCGATCGGTATGGCGACCGTGAGCCCGACCGAGGTAACGATCGTGATAAGCGACCGTGAACCACCGAGAATAACGGTGCGATTCATCGACGTGGGCGACGACCAGATCGCGATATCGACTGACCGGGAGGCAACGATGTGATATCACCGTAGGCTGTTGAGGTAACGATTGCTATAACGGCTGGTAACGGCTTGTGAAACGGCGATATCGCGATGTCTGAGCTGCGTGAAACGCAAATAACGTTAATGGAACGTGAGCCGGCCAGCGATGCGGGCAAAATCGATCGTGCATCTTATTCAATCTCAATCAATTCAAGCAAACAGAATACATATCATGGGATTCAAATCAATAATCGTGTTCGTGTGCCAATCAGCGGTCACAACTCGGCGCTGGGCGTGTCCGCTGGCTACGTGCTACCAAGGTCAATCAATGCGTTTCGCCATAACATCGAACTGACCGCCGTTAAGCTTTCAGGTAAACCCTGCGTTGAGCGGCGGACAACTGGTAATCTAAGGGCCACTAAACTATGATGCCGCCTGGGGTAACTTTCGGCGTGACGGCGACTTCGCATTAAACCGGCCGTGGCAGGCTGCTGGCGGAGACTCGCGACACCGGCGAGACTCATTCCGGTAAATAATGACGGTCGACCGGCAAGCGGCAACGCTGTTTAACGACTCTTGTGACCCGGCACCAGCGGCCGTGCCGAGCACTATTTGACGATAAAACTGAAGCGATGGCTGCCAGGCTGACGACGTCAGGCTGCCTGGGCGCCGTGAGCGAAGAGAAGAGGAAGAGGAAGGAAGAGAGAGAGAGAGGAAATAGGGTGAAGGTGAAGAGAGGAGGAAGGCGAGGGGCTGAGGTGACAGTGGTGATCGGCGACAACCGACGTTCGTGCTGGCGACGATCGACGCTAACTGAAGACGGCGACGAGGCTGGTGGTTGAACGAGGAGACGGCTACCGCGGCGGCGCGGCGACCGCATGACTGCCCGGCGAGCTGGCCGCTCTGGCGACGGCAGCTTCGGCGGTTCTTGGCGGCTCTCTGTGAGGCTGGCAGCGACTCGGCGTCGGCGCTGTGAGCTTCGCCGGCTGTTTTGGCGACCGGCCAGCGCGGCAGCTCAGCGGCTCAGCGCTGGCAACCGGCAGGCCATCGGCGTGAGAGGGAGAAGGGAAGAGAAGGAGAGGAGGGGAAGGGGTGAGTCGTCAGTGAGCAAACGTCTGAAGACGTGAGGAGAACCGTTGCATGGGGGAAGAGTGAGCGGAGAAGGAGGAGAGAGAGGAGAAGGAGGAGGCGTGAGGAAGACAGGGAAGGAGGAGACAGGGCTGAGTGCAGAGGCGATCCGCTGGACTGTGATCGAACTAAGCGGTTGTCGGTGCCATTTGAAACCGGAAAATCCCGTCCGGTGTGTTCAGGGCGATGACTGGAACAAAATGATTCGATCGCTCCGCGGTCTGATCAGGTCGCGCGATCTTCAAAGTCGGTGACTGTTCTACAATAAATGTTTGCATCCATTGCTCTTCGAGAACCAGGCGACGGTCCGGTTAATGAATCAGGGGCCAATCGTCGTTAGCGAGGCTCTGGTCATCGGTGATCAGCTGCGAGGGCTGACCGTCTGCATTACAGGCTGACCGGCTCGAGCTGTTCAATTCTTCCCCACTAGATCCTCGGTGATTCAAACAACTGAGTGGGGCGGTGGCTCAACCAGCGTCGGGCGGTAGCCACCGTGTGTGACCATCGGGATAGACGTTCGATGGGTCTTCCGTTCTTGTTCGGTCTCAGCATGGGCTGCCACAGTGGTCATCTATTTCTCGTAGCACCAAGTGACTGGGCTGCGTGGTTGATGTGCGGGATTGGGATGGGTGGCGGGGCAAAACCTGTGCCGTGTCGTGATCGGATCTCGGATGACTCCCAGACTCGTTTCGCTGTTGCCAGATCGAGAACTCCGTGGGTCCGTGGTCTCAAGCCTTCAGATGGTGGATGTTCGACGTAACCGTGGAAGCTTGAACGTCTTGGCTTTCCGGACTGACCTGGGCGACTCCAGCGTGGCCCGCTGCTGACTACGGGCCGTGTTCGTTCACCTGCCCGTCCCGGCTTGGTCTGCGGCGCTCTGCGGGAGCCTCAGGTGGGCCATCTGAGCTCCTCAGAATGTGCAGAGGCTACCAGGCTGCATTGTTCTTCCGTTTAGTCGACCGCAAGCCTCGAAGTCGTAGATCGCCTGGAATCGTGGATGTTGGCGGGTGTTGGGCCCCCAGCGTTCCCAAAGCGGCGCGTTTCGGGGTTGCGGTAAATGCCGGTCGATCGTGCTGATCGCCGTGCGATCACGGTGCCTCACCTCTGGGATCTGGCGTGCTGCAACTCAGATGCTGGCAGGCATGTGCCGCTGAAGTCGTCTGGCACCCTCTTTGGCTCGCGGTCGTTGCGAGGTCCGCAGTGATGCTCGCCATTCCCGCAGTCTCAGCGGTCGCGGCGATCTCCGGTTCGATGTTGTGCTGGCATTGCCAGCCACTGCGGCAACCGCGTGCGCGTTCGTTCCGCAATGACGCGGTAGATTTTGTTGCGACTATGCTGCGGGGTGTATCTTCGCGGTGTTTCTTATTATTTCGCCAGCTCTGTCGGTATACGCCATCGTCTGGGGAATTCCATCCTCGCCAGAGGCTCTGGCTTCCTGGTGGCTACATTTGATCTACGTTCGTGAGCATGAAACCTTAATCTTGATGCGAATCTGGCATAACCAGCGGTGACTTACTGATTCAATTTAAACTTCCCGGTCGGTCTTTGGCGATAATCACTCACTGTCATCATGCGCCATGCCGATGCGACAAACATCGACCACTGGTGCTCGAGGTATTGTAAGCGGTCACTCGTCACTACGTCTCATCATTCGCTCTTTACCTGACGAACGCGAACTTTCTGATAATCTGAACTTTCTCGCGCCGTCCGGAACGGTGCTGCTGGCGACCAGTTGAATAATGGTGGTGGTTCGTTCGTGTGGCCTGGCGGCATTGACGCTCCCATCTTTGCGATAACTGACCGTCCTCTAGCCGGCGCATCATTGTGCTGTCTCGGTCCACGGTCGGTCAGGGTGGGCGGGCTGATGTCGTGCAGTGGCAAGTTCACAGGCTCCGTTCGCACTGTCAATCCCGACTGAAACTTTCAATTTCCTTTTTCAGCAGTCGGTTAATGGCATGGCTGTCGACGAGAATCACTACTGGCGTCGACCTTCTTTCGTCAGGCTCGATCTCCATCGCCGTACGAGCAACGGTGCCAGGATCACGATTGTTCGCTTCTCTGGGCGGGGAACCAAAATTCACTTGCGGTGCGGCGGCGTGGCTGCAATCGTGGTGCCGTTCGATGCATTCATCTGGAACTCTTTGAAACGCTGCGGTGTAATAGATGGGTATTTTGACGACGTCGGTATGAGACGTTCGTCAGTCCGTGAAGGCTGTGACGTCGTCGAGCAGAATGACGTAAACTGTGCAAATCAGATCTTGGTATCTCGCTGGAATGGCGATGCGATCGTGGTCAATGGCAGAGAATGCGGCTCGGCCCGTCAGGCGGTGGGTCTGTCGCTGGCGATGGTGCCATTCGCTTGTTCAGCGTAATAAACCTCGATCGTCGCTTTACTAACCGCTCTTTGTCTAATATTCTTTGCATCTGAACTTTGTTCGCTGGTCGATAAAGGCTCATCGATGGGCCTTAAGTAGCTCGTGCTGAGACCCATTATTGAAATTCCGCGCTCGACCAGCGAGCGGTATTCGCCGGGACAACGGAGACCACAGAAATGGATCATCACATTGACGATCACGCGGCTTCGCGGTCTCGATTGCCTCTCGGGGGAGGTCAGTGGAGGTTCTCTGGTCAGGTCTGGGGCGTCAATCGGACCGGACGGATGCGTGCTGTGCCGCGTCCTGGCGACTTTTGGTTGACGATCCGGCAGATGATCACGTGAAGGCGCGACAAATCGCTTTCACCGTTTTCGGTCAGGCCACGCGATCCATGCGCCCGGTCTGGCGTCATGGATGGAGATGGTGCGCGCTGTGCTTTCTGGCGGCTGGGCTCTGGCTCGGCCAGTCGCTGGAGGCCGGTGGATGGGTGCCGGGGATCAAGCCTGGCGTAGGCGTGCAGATCGCAGGAAAGTACTGGTGGGCGGCGCGTCCTGGGCGTCTGGCGGCGCCGTCTATCACTGTTCGTGATGCCGGGGATGGTGATATTCTGAGGCGTTGCTCGGGGAGTTCACGAAATCGTTGGCGCGGAGACATGCGACCGTAAAACTCACGGCAACGAAGCTCAGTCTGGTTTATCTGGTTGGGTTTTCGTGTTCACTACCGATGATGAAGGGCAAAATCGGGTCAGTGGCTGGCGACGTTGTCAGGACACGATTGAGCTGGGCTGATCTGGGCTGTTCAGTGTGTTCGACGAAACATGCGAGGTCGATCTCGAGATGGTGCTGTCAGTTCTCAACCGTCGCTGAGACGAACCTGAACGACGCGCAGGCCAGACTGGGCCCGGCAGTACTCGCGGTTTGTGGGCACTACTGCGGCGCTCGTGCGACCGTAAAATAACGGTGATGTGAAGTCAGGTTCACGACACCTGCCGGTAATCGCCAGCGCTCCCGCCAGTCGTGAACGTTATCTTCGTTTGATGAAATCGTCCGGTGAATAAGATTACGGTGGCTCCCAACGGGCCGAATGTTTTCTCCCAACTCCTCCGCAGCGACGGCGTCGGTGCGCCCGTCAGGCTGGTGGGTTCCGGCTTTCGACTGCTGGCGGATGTGTTTTGCTACTCTGTGTTGGGCTGAACTGAGCAGACCGACAATGGCATTCTTCTTCGACTCGACGATAACGAATACTGCTATCTTCTCTTCGGGGTTTCATCGCCTTCCATGCAGTATTGCGTTCCGACGTCCGGGGATTTTCTTTCTCGCGCCATCAGGATCTTTAATCAGCGTGCGTTCCGCTGCAGGTTATCTTCTCGGCCACTCACCGGCTACCGCTCGCTATTGGCCGTCCGTCTGGTCGGTCAGCGACTACTGTGGGTCAGACTAAACAGTGGCTGGAATGCAAATGGCGACGTATCTACGCCGAAACGTACTCGGCAGCGACTGGCTGCGACGACGCAGTACGGTTTTACGCAACTGCAACGAATGCGCGCTGCGGTTCGGTAATAAGCCGCAGCGCAATCAGGCTACAACAATCCGGTACTGCACTAGATCGCTTATTTACCGGTCGCCTCACTCCTTATCGGGGGTTAACTAGATGAACCGTGTCTGCTGATATATTCGCGATATATCGCGCCGCAGCGGTTATCATCTGAGATCGATAAACGCGGCTCGAACTGCGTCCTGATTTGATTACGCGGGCGTACTGTATGTATGCACCGGAACAATCTGCGCTGCCATGTTAACGGGGAAGGACTGCGACGAAGCAAATCGCTGTAAACATTCTTTGAGCTGCGGTTCGCCTCAAAAAATACTGACAGGTGTCAAGAGACCTGAAGACCACGAAAATCGATGACTGATCAAGGGAGAACTCGGTCGAGATGAGGGCTGGCCTGCTCACTGACCAGGACAGGCTTCGACTCGACGATGGGATGACGGCGGTCCTGGTCGATCTGGCTCACTGCGTCCGCCGGCGTTGCTGGGCTACGCTCGTGAGCAGCCTCCAGCACTGAGCCAGGGTTCTGGCTCTGGGCACGCTTTCGGCCTCTCTCCGCCAGGCTGGCTTGGGTCATCGTCCCTCGAGCACCCAAGGAGGTGAGATCCGACGCATACTGAGGATGTAACGCCGTTCTGGATAATAGAAGACCGATGGAAGATCTGTCATGCATGCGCTCCCCCCATAACGCACCATGCTACGCTCTCTGATGAAGCGCCGTCTCTGGGAATAACTGTCTGGCATCTTGACGTTCCATCTCGCCAGTCGTACATATGGAATCGGCGGGCTGGAGACCGTCCGACGGCGGTCTGGTCGGGACGGCTCGACATCAACCTGATCTTTAAACACTCGGTATTAAAGCCGGACAATGAACCGATGAAATGGGCCAGTGCGCCCGACTATAATGTGGGCATCGTTCTGCGGGGATAATGTCCGATAGCGAGATGCGCAAACGAGATAAGCTCGACCCGGTCGATCGATATAACGACGTGAGCGACCGGGCATGCGTTCGCGACCGTGGGCGCCCGACTTGCGATAACGACCGTTCATACGACCGTGGGCGACAGAAGGCCAGCGATCGATATTGTCTGACGCGTCGCGATATGTTTATGAGCGACCCGAGCTGACGATCATTTGATGGTGAGCCAGCTGTCGACGACGTTTGACCGTCGGCGGCTCCATCGGCCCCAGGCAACGATCTTTAAAATCAGTCGTGACCTCGATCGGTCAGGCATTGGTGATTATCGTGAGTTCAAATCGATGCGTTCGGTGATAACGGGATCGATATTTTGTCTCGTCGATCGCTGGGCGTGTCGGACCGTTCGCGCAATCTATGTGCGATTCGTATGGCGACCGTGCGCAAGATCAATCAATGGAACTAGCCGCGGCTCGGGACTCGACCGCCGCGGGTTCGATTAAACTGAAATCGACCTGTATGCAGGTCTGTTTGGGCTGGCGGATGTGATGATCCCACAAAGGTTACTAAGGCGTTAAACAATTGATTTGGATATTACTAGCCTAAAAGATAACTTTCGGCGACGAGGCGGCGACCCGACTTTCCGGCCATTAAACTAAACGTCCGGTAACCGGCGGGAACTTCGCGACGTATGGACTCACCGACAAATGAAAATTTAACGTCAATAAAACAGAAACGGCGACGCTTCAGCATTCTTGTTTCTTTGGCTGCCGACACGTGGGGCACAACGATCGGCGGTAGCAGCGGAAGCTGCTGACTCTTGCAACGGCGCAGCAACCCGCTTGGCGCTAAACAAAGAAGAGAGGCGATGGTGAGAAGAGAGAGAGGAGAGAGGCGGTACGAGGGGTGGTGGTGGTGGTGATGACAGGCGGCAGTCGGCAGCGAGGTGGCGGCGTGATCGAACCTTCTTTGGGGCGGCGGCCAGACGCGGCGGCGAGTGGGCGGATTCGCGTCTGCCGGGCTCCCTGGGCAAAGGGCAGGAGGAGAGGCGAGGCTGCCCGGCGGCAGCGCCGGCGGTCGGCACGGTGGCGGCGGCCTTGTGAGGCCAGGCGGCCCCTCTTGCTTGGAAACCAATGACAATGACTCGCATCTGCTTGTGTCTCGCGGTGAGGCGGCGGCGATCAGGCGTCGGCCGGGCTTGGCCGTGGCGGGCTGGCGTCAATGGCGGTTGACGGCGTAAGGCGGTGACGGCCCGAGCGGGGTGGTCGGCCGTGAGGAGAGAAGGGAGAGGAGAGAGGAAGAAGGAGAGGAGAGAGAGGGAAAGTCAGAGTCGGGGGTGGGCGGGGTAGGCATGCGAGGGGGCGTGAGGGAGAGACATTTGCATGGGAAGGGCGGCAGCGGGCGAAGAAGAGGAGAGAGAGGAAGAAGAAAGAGAAGAAGAGAGAGAGGAGGGAGAGAGGCGGCGTGGGAGGGATCGGAGAGAAGAGGAGAAAGACCAAATTTAATTTTTGGTAGCGATCCCTTTGGACACGGTCCGAACTAAAATCGGTTTATGGTGGTTAATTCGGAAAAAATACAACAATTCCCCAAAATCGAATAATACTCTAAGACCCTTGGGCGGAATAAAATAATTCCAGGTCACATCCGAGTGTCCTGATCCAAATTGCGCAATCTTAAAAATTCAATTTCTGACTATCTACGTATTCTCGTGTTGGCCACAACAAAATCGACACCGTCAATTCTTTTACGAGACTCCCAAAATGCGGTGACAGGTTCGAGGTCCGACCGCGGCCAAGATTCGATCGAGTGCGATTACGAAATCTCTAGTTTAAAATAATAGCAAGGTAGTGGCTCTCGGGCGAGATTTACACAAGCACAGCGACAAATGTGGCACATAGACCCCAAAATTTGGTGAAGGTGGTATATTCACAGGTGGGGTACTTCCATTGATTGGCCTCTATTGCAGTGGTTACATATTTTCTTTTGGACAACCCATTTCTGGGTGCTAAGAAACAAGCTACAATGTACGTTCTTCATCCAAAGTTAGTGCGATTGTC